>JAULJZ010018201.1:1751-15920 GCA_032270985.1 Heliamphora pulchella
GTTTATCACATTTGGCATTTGTTTTCATTCTTAATAGTTTTGTTGCACATGATAATTATAAGTCACATATCTGATCTTAATATATTGTCTTCACTCTTTGCAATTCTCTCATTATTAAGATCTTAGCTGTGTCTGATAAAAAGTAGCTGCACAGACACATTTCTTGTACCCATACCTATGTCGTGTCGTGTCGACACCGGTACTCCGTCAAAAATGGCAAGTCCGTCTAACATAGGTTGTGACCCCCCTCCCCCCCCCCCAAAAAAAAAATAAAAAAACACCTTTTGTTGACCTTTTTGTTGAATTTAACTTGGGTGTTGAGTACTGACATTTAAGTTTTTACAGTTTTCTCAAGTTGGTGCCCTTTTGGGCAATTTATATTCATTCATACACTTTTGCTTATCAAAAAAGTGTAGTGTGTATTATTGTATTCTAGTCACAAGTTTTTTGTACAGTAAAGTAAGTCTCGTACCGTTGTTCTCTAAATCAGTTTGGATCTTGTATAAAAGGCGGACATGCTCATGTGATGCCCGCGCAATTCATAACTGGGGCATGTTTCGTATGGATATGAGAGCCATGACAGTGTGCATTTTGTTGTGTCTTCTTCTAATCTAGGTTTCCTTTCCCTGATACAGGTGCACGAGGCCATTGGGCGTGAGGAGTCGCAACAGTTCAAGGAAGGCATTGTAATTCAAGAGTTGCGTCGTGGGTTCCTCTTCGGTGATCGACTATTGAGACCAGCGACGGTAAAAGTTTCTGCTGGACCTGGTAAAAAGAAACCAACTGCAGCCAACGAGAAATCCACCATCCAACCCACAACAGCCGTTGGACTAGATGAACGGTAGTTTCACCACTCCGAGCTCCATTGTTGAAGCAAGAAACTCAACTCCCTTGCTATCTTGTGATGTTTTTGTTGTTTAATTTTTGGCACAGGAAAATGTCTTGACATGTAATTTGAAGTTACATTAGTACTACTATTAGTTTTCACATTGAGTCAATCAACATATATGTAATCTTAGAAACATTCATTTGTTGACAAATTTGTCCATTTAGTCCCATAAAGGTACTGCTACCTATGTGCGAGCATGCAGGTCATGTATTTGTTAAAATTTCCAAGCCACAATGCTGGAAACTTAGAAGATAATACCAATTGTTATTGAATTGATCAACCTTGATTCCAATGTAAATTATAGCGTATTCAATGTAAAGGGTTCGTAATAGCGTTTTCATAGTGGTGTTGATTAAGAAGAAAAAAAATGGTGAAAGTGAAATGATAAAAAGTGAACTGAAAGAAAAGAAAAAGGAAAGAATTTCTTTTTTCGTTTGATTAAGATGAAAATTTTGCAAGAAAATGATAAATTATTTTTTAAATTTCTTGTTTGATAATCATGAGTTGTAAGAAAATTATTGTAGTTATCTAAATTGTTCTTATATATTTAAAGCAAAGAAAATATTTTTAAAATATGATAATTTGTTCCTATTTTGACGATAAAATAAAAATTTTCTACATATTTTGTGTGAAATCGAAAGCTAATTCCAAGCTTAAGAGAGTATTTTCTTGCAAATTAAATTCTTAGAAAATTTAGTTTTTTTTTTCTCTTTCTCACAATTTTTGGTTTTTTGATTTTTTTGTTTTTTGTTTTTTGTTTTTGCTTTTAGTCATAAAGCTAAAAGAGAAACTAAATTGCAAAGCTGACGTTGACGGAAGATCATGTGGTTTTGTCCATTTTTTTCGAACCGTTTTTTTTTTTTTCATTTTAGCAACTTTTTCTTAACTTTAGTTAAGATTTTGATGCTTTTTAAATTCCTTTTGTCAAAAACGTAAAAACTTTATATAAAAAAAAACGTAAAAATTGTATACTAAAAAAATAAAAATAAATAAAATAAGTTGTTTTCAGTTAAAATATAGCTTATTTTCGTCTTTAGTAATTTCTTTCAATATTGGCAAAAAATATTTACTTTTTAAATTTCTCATGACAAGAAGAAATGAAAAGATGAAAAATTTGAATGCCAATATGAAAAAGTACGAAAATAGGCTATTTAGAAAAGGTTTTGCCAAGACACTTTTTACCTTTTTTATTGTGATTTTAAATAATAATTTTGTTCTTTATTATTAGGCTATACAATTTTGTTTTGATAAGCTATTAAATGGGCTATCCACTTGACTTGTAATACTTTGAAAAGCCATTTTCGCCTTTTGGTACTGGGATCTTCTCAAAAAAAAATTGTGATTCAAAATGTACATTTTTTTTTCCTTTGAACACTCATCTTATGTATCAAGATACTCCTTTAAACACTCATCTTATGTATCAAGATACTTGTACACGATACATTAACACTTGTACAAGTGGTGTCCAAAAAAAAAAAAAGTGTGCATTTAAAATCACCCTCTGGACTCCCAACTAAATAATCAAGAAGAAGAAGAAGATTCATCATTCATCTTGCATTCAAACAAATTAATCTATTATGTACTCGGTCAAGATCTTCCCATGATTTGTATGAACAAGAAGTTTTGCTTTAGAAGAAATCATCTTCAACAGAAACCAAAACTTATCAACTTTGTATGAACAAGAAGTTTTGCTTTAGAAGAAATCATCTTCAACAGAAACCAAAACTTATCAACTGTCGAAACAACCGATGGACGATGGTTGCCCCTTCTTCAAATCTTGACAAAAGCCTGTTTCTTCCATGAATGTATCAACAAAATTCTTTATCTAAGTTTAGCTGTTGTGTTACAGTTAATATACACTCCTCTGTCTTGAAGTTTCATCTTTGTACCAAAACTTTCTGAAGCTGCAGTCCTTAGTTGCCGTTAGCTGACGACCTCTGATGGAAGAGTTGAAATTCTTGGCATCAACATCCCTGATGGAATATAAATAGCTTGGAAGCATTATTTGTTTTAAAGCTTGAAAGGCTTTTCCAGCTCTCTCTCCTTTATCTGGAATTGAATGCAGATAAGGGTAGTTGGGATACAGTGCATTGAAAACAGTTGGATAATCTCGAGATATGGAGGGACATAATTCTCGGGACAAAGAATCCCTGCTCGAGATACAAGCATCTGGCTCGTAAGGTGTTTGTTGTGGTGAACTAAAGAGCACATGGTTCCATAACAGCAGAAATTTCATTGGATACCTCCATCCTTCCTCTGCCAAACCATCACAAACACAAGCCGAAGGAAGCACTACAAGTGCTTGTATTCTTGGGCAAAATTCCCGATTTCCCTCATTTCAAACAATGCTGCAGCATTGTTTGCCATCCCATAAGCTGAATAAGCAGAGATCATGGCATTACATAAGTTAACATCTTTTATAGTAACAGATTCAAACACAAACTTAGCATCCACCACACAACCACATTTAGAATACATGTCTATCAAGGCACTCGCAAGGGTATTGTTGACTCCAATATTCTGACTCTTCAAAATATGGCCATGTAATACTCTCCCCAAACTCACAGCTGCCATAACACTGCAGGCTGGAAGAAGTATCATAAAGGTTATTAAGCTCGGCACGTGGCCTTCGACCAACATTGCATTAAAGAGTTCAAAAGCCTCTTGAGGATGCTTATTGTTAACGTGTCCTGCCATCAATGAATTCCATGAAACTGTGTTTCTATTCTCAATATTCCAGAATAACTTAGTGGCTGAACTGATATCATGACATTTTGCATACATGTCAACCAAAGCACTTGAGACAAAGATGTTAGACTCCAAATGATTCTTCATTATATATCCATGGATTTCCTTCCCTTGGTTCGATAAATTTAGATCGGCACAAGCTGCAAGTGCACCTGTAGTTGTGACTGGATTAGGTCGTACTGACACGTTTGGCACTTCGATAAAAAACCAACTAGAGGAAGGTAATTGCATGATCCTGAATAGCATCAGAGCTTCATAACTAAGACCAGATTGCTGAAAACCAGATATTATAATGTTATAAGATACAGTGTTTGGTTTCAAGCCCATCTTGGTCATCTCAGATAGTAACTCATATGCCTCGTTCTTCTTCCTATTTCTTGCATGTCCAAACAGCATTGTGTTATATGTAATCTCATCGGGCTTTATACCATCATTCTTCATAGATCTCAGAAGCCCCAATGCTGCATCCATTTTTTCCTCATTGACATAAGCTGCAATCATCTCATTACACACGGCAGTGTTCTTGCTCTCTAACCGAGCAAATACTTTCTCAGCATAATCATTCCTTCCACATTTTGCGTACATATCAATTAACGACCCTTCCACATGAATGTTTATATGCAGATTTCTTTTAATAGCATATCCATGAATTGCCCTGCCTAAGTTCAGGTCTTTCTTGGCAGCACAAGCTGGTAGGATGCTCACTATTGTCACGACATTTGGATTCTCAGGAAACCACATCATCATATTAAACACATCTAAAGCATCTTCAAAATACCCATTTTGAACACAACCTGAAATAAATCCGTTCCACGAAGTAACCTTCGGCTTCAAGCCTCTCTCTTGCATCTCATCCAAAGATCGGAAAGCCAGATCAATCTCCCCATTCCGAGCAAAGCCCGATACAAGGGCATTCCAAGAGATCAAATCAGGCTTCACTCCATTTGTTTGCATTGACTGAAAAATATCATTTGCCTCTTCCACAAGCCCTCCATCCATGTAAGCAGAAAGAAGGGTTGTCCAAGAAACTACATCCCTCTCTTGCATTGTATCAAAAACATTTCTCGAAGAAGTCATGTCCCCGCAATTCGCATACAAATCAATGAGCGCATTCCCCACAAAAACATCTGTCCCCAATTCCTTCCTGACCACATACCCATGGACCATTTTACCACTCCCCAATAACTGAATTGCAGAGGATGCCTTGAGGATTGTGGGTGCAAGATATTTACCAGGCAGGATTCCCTCATGAACCATCAATCCAAACACCCCAAACAGCTCTTCCCATCTCTCAGAGCGACAATAAGACCCTATCAATGCAGCATACGCAGGCACAGTTCTCTCGGGAATTTCATCGAACAATCGACGCGCATCATCTAATGTCTCTTCACTTTTCGAGTATAGGATCACAAATTTGTTCCAAATCGAATTGGTCGATCTCATTGCACCAGCCTTTACATACTGGCCATGAATTTGCTTGCAGTCATAGAAAGATCTACTCTTTATGCTGAATAAATTTAAGAGAGAGACACAATCATCAGCCTCATTCTTCTGCTGGGAAACCAGATTACTACCACATTCACTTCCTGCTGTTGCACTTAGATGGGCAACTGGGTTTCCCTTGTTTGACATAACTGATTGCTTCAAACCAGATTTTGTAGCCATTACGGCATAGAAGTTCAGTTTTAGCGGGAAAATGTTGAGTCTACTGGAAATGGAGATGTTAGGGGATGAATCATCAGGAAGAAGACGACTAGAAGGAAGAAATCCACGTACGGTCGCCATTGCAGAAGCAAAAAGCGCAACGAAAAATTAAAATCCAGTTATCTATTTCTATGCGCGGGTCATAGAAAGAAGGAAGAAGAGAGACAAAGAAGAAAGAAGGGGTTATTCAAATTTGTATTATTTGCATAATTTATTATACAAAAATTAAAGTAAAAATATTAAATAAAATAAAATAATAAAAGTAAAATTTGAAAGAGGGAAAGGAGTTCGAAAAAAACTTGAAGCAATTTTTATTTTATTTTTTTTTTGAAATTATTGGATGAGTAGTTATAGCAACACAGAATCACAATAAAAATATAATTATTTTAAAAAATAATTTTAAATTAATAAAAAAGTGTCCCGGCTTTAATTTGGTATTCACACCAAAGTTAGCGGTTCCTAATAGTATGGATTTTCCAAAATGCGAGACAACTAAGAACGTGTTTGGTTTTTGGAAAAGAGAATAGAAGTGAATATGGGAGGGAAAGAGAAAATTTAGGGCTAATGAATCTTATTAAAATGTGAAAAGATTTCATGCTATCTGTTAGGATATTTGGATAGTTCAAAAACATACAATTGCAAACACAAGGAAAAACACACAATATATATGGAATATGATTTGACATAAATTTGTTTACGTTAACAGAACATACATACTTTTGCTTTAAGTGAGAAAAGTTTACAAAAGAGAGCATTATTTTTTCACAAATTTTTTTTCTGCACTGTAATACTATATTCATACTGCTTAGAATTTATAAATAGAGTAAGACAGAAGAAACAAAAAATGAAAATCTCACAAAATCTTACGAAATGGGCTAAAAATGCAGGTACTGAAATTTCCTTCGATGCTAAAATTTTATCAGGAGAAAAAATTTGCTTATGAGTCCTACCTATTAAATGTGTGTCTAACTCCATACTACTAACATTATCAAATATATATATATATATATATATATATATCTAAAAAGTTTGCCCAATCCCGTGCTTTGAGTTCCATAGTTAACGGTAGCGCAATTTTCATTTCATGTCCCCTTAAACTAAACTAGTGTAATTTGTAATTTTTGACAAATTCTTTTCTAAAATATCTTCTTTCTATCTTTTTCCTTTTGTTCTTAGAACAAGGGAGTGTGAAAAGACCAGCAAATGCTTGGAAATGTTTAAAAAGTGTGATTTATTTAGAAATTTAGTTTTTTAAAGAATAAATAAAAAATATAATTTGTTTGAAATAATTTGTTTAGGATTTTTTTTTGTCTTTTTGTCAAAATAGTTAATATGTTCTTATTTTTATTTTTAAGTTATAGTGTTAAGATAATATAATGACTTTTTTTTTTGAATACAATTGATTTTTATTGAAAGAATTTATAGTTATTTATTCAAAAGAAAAGTTAGACTACTGAAAATGTGTAATGTATTTTCTTTCTTTAAAATAAAGTTAACAAAAAAGTTAGTGGACCTTTTAAAAATGCCAAACAATATCTCAAACCGGATCTAATCTTTCCCGTTTTTTTTTTTCCTTTTTTCTTTTCACTTTCTTTCTTAGAAACCAAACACAACATTTGTTATTGGTAGGACCTTAAATGATTTTTTTTTAATAGATTGCATTTATTTAATATGTATTATTATAATAAGAGGAAATACAAATACAATAGTTCACATGGAAATCTTTAATAGAATTACTTCGTAAATAAAACATGTTTGTGTTTTTAATTTAAGTTCATATTACAATGTATCTATTTTTAGAGAAAAATGAATCACGAAAAAAATAATTAAATAAAGACATGTTTTTATTCGTTTATATATTAATATTAGAATAGAAATGATTATTCCTATCCCATCCCATTCTATCGAACCGTATCCAATCTCCATTTTATTTCCACTTAAAATCGGAGAAATCATTTCAATGAACCAAACACCACTGTTTAATTTTACTACGGATATTTTCTTTTTCTTTTTTTGGGGGGGGTGGAGAAATAACCCATCTTTTAAAAAATCAGCTTCGTTCAATATTTTGTATAAATTTCCCAATTTGTTGGATTCAAATGTCCACTGAAAAGAAATTGGAGCTTAAATCCATAATTTCCAAATGAGAAGTAACCAAAAAAAATTCCATTGAACTGAAATGAAAATCAATCACGCTTCTGTTGGAAGCAAAAGTTTGGGATGTAGACACCCTAACAGATGAATTTACAACAGAGGAGAACTCACACATTAGTCTTTAGTAAATCAACTTTACATACAAAGCGCAACTAAGGTAGTCGATCCCTTCATCACCTTCAGTAACTACCTGACTTTTAACAATTTGTCTCCCTTTCCAAGCTGGGTTTCTGCAATGTCCATGAACACCATCATCATCAAACTCTCATAATTCACAACCAGACCTTACCTGCAAGTAACTACTGCTAATACTTTCTTAAGTTTTTGAGCTGCGGTGTTAAATTCACTATTCAAATTATTGGGTAAATAGTCCGCTTAGATCGTTATTCGTTATAAATGGTATCAAAACCAGCCACGGCCTCATGAATGGCTTTGCGGCAATGTAGAAAAAAGATTAGACACCCCGGAGTTATATACTTTGACACTTTGTGCACGTTAATGAACTGGTTTGTGTTCGCTGATGGGCTGGTATCCCCAACGCCAACCACGAAAAGAATATGGATCACGTGACGGAGACATCACGTTTTTTAGTGAAGGATACTCTAATATCCCATCTTACATCAGTAGGATACATAAAATAAATATGATATGTAATGAAAAATCTGGACTACTACTAATAACATAGACTTAATAACTTTTGGATTGTGTTGTTAACCTTTTTATTCAAGTTATTGAGTTGTTTGGGTTGTTATCGAAACTGAATCCCTTAATTGTATCCTGCAGATCACTTTATGTAGAAATGCATCATGAAGAGTGGTTCCATCGTGCAAATTGTAAGTCATCATAGAAAGTGATGGTCACCTATTAAGGGACATTGATCTCAAGCTCGAGATGCAATCTAAAAACATTATGGTAACATTTAATTAACCTGGGCCCATCTTGGATGAAGCTTTCAGGTGCAATCTAAAAACATTATGGTAACATTTAATTAACCTGGGACATTTAAGTGCAACTAATAAACAGACAGCTTTTAAATTCCAATAACAAAAGAGCAAACATACTTCCCAAAAAATATTCAACTTCTTTCACTTATGAGACTTGATAATTTGAAACTTTTAACCTTCGAAAGCAAAAATTTAACGGTGGGCAGAACCGCTGCAGAAGAGGCCTGATAATTGTCATAGTCACTTATGTAGTGCACCAAGATTCAGCTGAATCTGGAAGATTTTATGGCCCTTGCGATACCAAACATTGTTTACTGACAGCTCCATGGCTTGAATATGCATCCAGGCAGAAAATTAAACTAAAATCCTTTTTAGTTTTAACTTCTACCCTAATAACCTTTTGTCATCCTCAACAGTGTTATTTATGGGAATTATATACTAAGTGTAAATAGCTTCATGATATTCTAGAAAAAGTCAATTCATGAATGTTATTTGACGCTGCTGCGTAAATCCATTATCTGCATAAAACCTACTTGTTTGATGCTGCTGTGTAAATCCATCATTTGAATAAAATATACCAGGTCCGAGCTAGCTATTGACTAATGAGCGTAGCAAGTATTCAAAATAATGGATAAGTCCCTTTTCATATTATCTAAAAACTTTGTATGCTCTTTTTTTTCCAATCAAATTTCTGCACCAGAAAGACAATGGAACAAGTTTGTATGGGCCGTCGAGAAAATATACACGTAGAAACTTTACTATCATTGTCTCTATTCCTTATTCATCAAGTTCACAACTCAATCCATACGTCCATAATAAAAAAAGGAAGACATCAAGTTCCATGATATAGAAGATTACAAGTGCGTAAATAGAGGTTTGTGTGTTCTAGCTTTGGCCGATCTATCCCTCACATTGATGCGATCAAAACTTGGGAAAAAGAGTGATTGATAGGCTGAAAGTGCAGTAACATGCTTATGTTGTCAAGCATGAGTTCTGAGTCTACAAAAGCCATTTCCTCCAAACAAAGCAAGAGCTTAGATAGAGAGGATGTTTGTTCAAAACTATAACCCAACTTTTAGCTTATAGACTAATTTTGA
The DNA here is from genome assembly GCA_032270985.1 of Heliamphora pulchella. Taxonomy (NCBI): domain Eukaryota; kingdom Viridiplantae; phylum Streptophyta; class Magnoliopsida; order Ericales; family Sarraceniaceae; genus Heliamphora; species Heliamphora pulchella. The sequence goes on from JAULJZ010018201.1 coordinate 11,288, forward strand.
GGAAATTTAAACAGGTGTTATTTTAACTTTTAGCTTGTAGGTTATGATTTTAGGATTAACAAACACATGTCTGCAAGTTGAAGCTATAAGTTTACAACCATAACAAGCATTTATAACTTGTATTTCAAGTCATAATCACAAACACCTCCGGAGACCCAAACTGTCCTTTCCCAACAACATGAAATAACAGGACCAACTCCGTAGTACTGTCACACTGTAGGACTGCACCTCTAACTCTCTGTACCAGATCACAACATTTAGTTCGTAAGAAATAATTTTGTATAGTTGTATGATTCGTAATAACCTGCATTCAGAATCTAATGTCATAGAATGTGTGGAAGGAAAAAAGAGGCCATTCCTATTAATCTCCTCAATCTAGGTTGATGCGGGGGGGTTGACAAGGTCCTGAGTCTCCTGACCTAGCCATTGGTTTCAATATACATGGAACGGCAGCTCTTAGCTTCAAACATTTCGAAAAAGTAATCAAGATTCAAGATGCCCATTCATTTCCCTCCTTAAGGTTGTGCTTGGATCGTGAATAGATCTATCGAAGAAAAGGAAAATGTAAATGGAAAGATAAAAAGATAAATAACATGAAGAAATCAAATCTATTGATTTGGTATCCCTATCATTTTTCTTTCCCTTAGTAAATCCCTCCACAAATCCTTGATCTACATACAATCTTATTAATGCATTCACTATTTAAACCACTCTTAATCAATTCAAGACTTGTGAAGTATTAAATTAATCAAACTTCTTCCAAACTAGATTCCTTTTCCCCTTGAACATTTGAAGAATTCTCAGAGTTTTCCCCAGGATCGCACACATCCTACTGAAGTGAGATCATGAACTCATATAGTACTTCAAATAGACATGTCTTAATTAACTTACATCTATACACACACATACGCATATGTTGGAATCTTACCAAAGTATTTTAAGTATTTCAAAATACAAAAATTAAGAAAATGTTTTAATTGTAAATATTAATTATTTGAATGATGCTGTTCATCGGAGATTTAAAGAGTATATTTATTTGTACATCGAATACTTTTGTCCATTGGGTTTCACCCATATTTTATATTTCTAAATTGTAATTGTTTTACGGTTAAAATCTCATAGAATTACAAGTGAATGAATCTTTCATTATTGTTAGTCTAAAAGCCATTACTGGCGGTAGCCGTTCGAGACTATATATACATGCACTGCTCAGATGCATATGAAACCTTTATTGGTGTTCAAAACTCTTTAAAGTACTACACATCAGTGTTGTAATAATTATATTATTACAGAAGTATGTTTTATTGATTTTAGTTTCATATTGGGACGACCAATGAAGTTCTTTCTAACACATCCACATTTGCAAGTGCAAGCTTGTGAGGGAAGATGCTCAAGTCTGAAGAGTAGGATATTGCACGACGCCATAATTTGTTGTACCGAGTTACATACTCCGATGGCAAAAATCTACTCTTGCAGGACAACGACTACATGTCTCGTCAATAAATTTTCTACCTTTGTTGAATTTAATTTCCAAAAATATTTTATCCCCTCAAATCCAACAGCATGTGCATAAAGTGATTGTGAATTACGGGCAAACAAACAAGTCATCCAAAGAAAACCCAAACAAGAAGCAAATCAAAGGCGAATCAAAGTCGAAGTGAAAAGGGATCGAAAGAAAAAGAAAATAGAGATTACCACTGAGAAGCCGAATTTTGGGCGTCGATACTGTTGTAGAATCGGGAGAATCTCCGGCGAGTTGGGGGTTTCGGTTTCGTGGGCTTTTTTCGCAGACCGAAGATCTCTTGAACCAGAGGAACATGAACCAGAACTAGCTTCCAAGCCAAAAACCAACCTGCGCGAACCAATCAAAAACCTAATATTAGAAGAAATTCTCAACGACCCAGATGGTGAAAGGCACGAAGAAGAGTACGACGAGAATTAAGGAATAGAATTAATTAGATACCGAGGAGAATTAAGGAGAGTACGAAGGAGATGGCGAGAATTGGACGAAGAAGGAGTAGATTGAGATAGTCCCAAAAAGAGAGAAAAAGTTGTGAAGAAGAAGAAGACGACGACGACGAAGACGAAGACGAAGACGAAGACTCCATTGATCAGTAACTCAAAACAAGTTTTGTAATAGACGCAGGTCAGCTTTATGAACAAATTTGATGGTTTGGGTTGACGACAGGCCCATCGGCCCAAGGCCCGGTTCTTTTTTTTCTTTTTTTTCTTTTTTGTTTTTTTTCTGTTTATGGTTAGTTGCTAACAAAATAATTAGTGATTTCAGACCAAAAGTTAGGATTGCACAAAAAAATTCAAAAGAATCCATAAATTGATTCGGACCGTACGATTTGGTTCGATTTTATATTAAAACGGTCTAATTCTTCATATTTTTAGAATCATAATATATGGTCCGATTCTCAATTTTTATTAACGAAAAATCATTCTAATCGAATCGAATTATTTTTTGTGAAATGTGTGTGTGTGTTTATATTATTCTCTATTTCTTACGAAATTTACTTTAATAATTTTAATCCAAACAAATATAATAAAGAGAACAAAAATAGTTTGGTGTAAATAGAATAATATAAAATTATAATTACTGTATTCTAATACAAAAAAATTAAGTATTTAACGATTAATGCGTAATTATAAAAAATGTTTCAAAAAATAAATTGCTTATTTGCTTTGTTATTGACTATCATTATATTAGATGGGGGCTATCCTTTATATATAATTTTCAATTATAGACCTCTGTGTAACAGTTTAGGCTAAATTTGTTTACATTATGTATTTAGTAAAATTGATTTTGAATTTTAAGAATAGAAAATCGGAGCGAATCATTTTTACAGATTGGTTTTGGTTTGATTCTATAACTATAATAGTTTGATTTCAGTTTCGATTTTAAAATTTTTGAAATCGTTTCTAGCACTTTAATTTTTTAATTTGTTTGAAATCGAATTAATTCGATCTGTGTGTACCTCTATTAAAAATTATATTCTCTTTATAGATTTTTTATTTTAAATTAAAAATTCCACTAATCAACACCTATTTACTTTCAATAAACTTTTTTTTTCTTGTGCTTGTTATGGTAGAGGGAACATAAATCCATTAAAAAAAATTAAGTTTTTTTTTTCTATCAATCTAGTGTGCCTAAAACACATTAGCCAAATTGGTAATAATTACATTTTTTATTTTATATTTATAATAAATAAAAATTATGTTTATTTTTCTGATAAAAATAAATAAATAAACCAATTTATTACATACATTTTTTGTAAAATTATATGTTTAAATAATCAAATAAATGAGGAGTGGCTCGAAGGAGTCCTTGTGGGAGGAGCCAAGGACAGAGGGAGAGAGGGCCCAGCGGAGGCAGATGGTCCCATTGATTTTTTAATTTTTTTTTACCTCATGTATGTTAAAATTTAACAATAATGCCTACAGTGAATTTATATTTTGACTGCAGTATTTTTTTCGGTTATTCTTTTATACCCTTAATAGTTAACATAACATAATGCCAAAATCAAATTCTAAAATACTACACAAAACATAAGCACATCGGCCTCTAGAGTTTTCCACTTTTCTTCCCGTTTCACTGTTTCAAATAGGTCACGCGGTTCACGCCACCGCTCGCCTCAACTCAGCCAAGCCCTCGTTGAACCTTGAATCTTGAACCTTGAACCTTGAGCCTCACATCGCCGCCGCTCGCCTCAAGCCCTTGCGTCGTTGCCCACTCACCTCAGGCTCTTTCGTCATCGCTGTTCACGTTGCCACCACTCACGTCGCCTCGTGCTCGCCAGTCGCCTCAAGCTGTTCACGTTGCTGCTGTTCACTTTTCTCCTTATTCGGTATTCACTATTCCATAATCCTTAAGAAACGAAATAGTACGGAAATATAGATTTAATTTTGGTCTTAGTGATAAGCATATGCAATATAGTATATTATTATATTTTTTATATATCTATTATATATAATAAATCTAATCTAAAGTAGTACAAACTCTAGTACTGTACAATTTCATCCATCATCATGAATGTCTTAATGGGCTTAATCTTTTGTTAGAAGAGATTTTTATATATTGAATTTGAAGTTCAATAGTTTTGAATTTTTGCTTGTTACTGAATTTTTGTAATATGTCCTAAATTTATAATTATTAATTATGTTTATTTTTTGATTATATTAAATTTAAAATTATGAAAAAATATTTTAAAAGACAGTCAAAATTTGAATTGTCATTTTCTACAAGTCAAAGTGAGTCTTTGAAGAAAAATCGTACAGAATATAATTTGTCTGATCTTCCTACTAGTCAAAGTGAGTATTTGAAGAAATGTTGTACAGAATGCAACTTGTCTGATCTTTTTGCTGACCCCGGTCTGCGACCTCGTATTTTGTATTATGATCCAAATATTAGAGACCAAGTTCGTAGAGCGTACTTATTGAAAGGTCCCTGCCAATCTCGTCATCACAATTTTTTAAAAAGGCAATTTGGACAATTTTTTAGAAGGTTTAACCTTTCTTGGTTCGATGAATTTGGTGGTTGGTTAGAATACAGCATATTAAAAGATGTAGTGTATTGCCTTTACTGCTATCTTTTCAATGCAATTTTTAAAATTTGTATTTAATCTATATT
>JAULJZ010018212.1:0-15919 GCA_032270985.1 Heliamphora pulchella
TATCGAGAATTCATATCTTAAACGTGGGGAGAATTCAGTGCATTTGATAATTGGAAACTCAAGACATAATTTGAGTTAGGGATGGGAGTTCAGTTAGGACCTTTAGTATAATAAGTTTTGATTCGTACAGGAAAAGATCTTACTCGGGGACAGAGTTAGGGATATTCGATTTTTTCGTATGGTTAGCCCGAGTCCTATACTTCCTCGTGATCCCTCATGTAGCCCACTATAAGCACGGATATTTTTTTTATTGGTTTCGATTATTATTTAATTTAATTAGAATGCCGATTTTGCTGCCGAAAACATTCAGGGATTAAATTAAATAATGAGGGGCAGTTTTGATTTTTGGCACACCTAGGGATTACTCCTTAAGTGGCCGGCCCTAGGAGTTGATGGGTTTATTTTTTCTGTTAAGTATATATTTCTTCATATCCTTTTAGGAAAGAGAGAATATATACTTAATATAATATATTCTTATATATATCAAGAGGAGACTTATATATATAAGGAGAGAAAAAGAAAAATCCTAACCCTAACTCCTCCCCATAGCCGCCGCCCCCTCTCCCCTTTTGGCAATTAATTTTGCCTCTTTGAAGATAAGTATGTGAGAAGAAACCAAAAATAGGGGAGAACTCTTCGATCGGTACCGGTACCCACTCATCGTGATCGTCGTAGTGCGTTCGGGACATACATGAGAAGGTTGCAAGGTTGTCTTCAACGTATTCGAGACTTCATGAAACTTTTCGACAAGTTTTATAAAGGTATTATACTATTAAGATTAATATTGTTCACCGTTTTCATGAAAAACGCACACGTCATTTTTTACGGTCACGGCGTCGGTTCAAAAAAAAATTTCGCTCCAAAAAAATCACCCTTCCCACCCCAAAACCACCATTCCGTTGAAATTTGGGGTGGGAATGGTGGTTTTTGAGGGGAATGGTGGTTTAAATGGTGGTTTTGGGGTGAGAATTGTGGTTTTGAGGTGGGAGGGGCGATTTTCGTTAAATTTCAACAGAAATTGTAACAGTTGGGGTACAATTAATATTAAAATTAAAATTCAGGGGAGGCTAGTGTAATTTCAGAGACCACATGGGAGGTCCCTGTAATAAGCTTAAACCTTAGGGGAGGTAAGTGTAATTATCCCTAATTTTTACAAAATATCATGTTTAAGATGATTTTTTATTAATTCGGATATCTTGGAAAAACGTAAAAATTAATTCTGAATTTTGAAATAATTAAATAGAAAAATATTTAATCTAAATAAATTATTATTTTTAAAAAAATGTGTAACACAAAATAAAATAATTGAATGCCTTTAATCATTACCTTAGCTGAAAACTAAAGAAAAAACTGTACATTAATCGAATTTTATTTATTACGTATTAAAACACGAAAAGATAGTTTGGTGAATCGAAATCTTTGAAATCATGTACACGGTAAGAAGTTTTGGAATCTTTCAGGTCATGTGGTTTTTGAAATTAATAAATTTATTTTAATTAAACGAATTTTTGTAACCCTAAAAATATTTTAAAAATTTAAGTGGAAGAGAAAATTTATTCACAGATAAATCCCGCGGTCTCTATCACCAGTTTGTAGACAATGTAATTAAATTCTGCGTCTTAGCAGTAAGGCCTTTCTCCCTATCGGACAGATTAATTATGGCATCGCCAATACAAACCTCCTTAAAGGATAATTCTAGATAATTGTTAGTGTGGATCACTTCTCCATCTGAATAGCTCATTGCGAAGCGATTGAATTGGAATTATGTGATACTTAATAATAACTGTAAATAAATAGTATCATCTCCATTTGAGTCATTACTATTATTTATTGGACTGAAACTATGTCAACTATTTAATTTTACTTGGTAGGTCAGTTGCTTAGATAATAAAATTAAAAGGAATTGACCTGTCTGGACAAATGATGGATAGTAGACGTCCTCCCATCGATACATGCTATTCACAGGGAATCAGGTTCCTGGCGATTTTTTTTTTAAAATGGTAGAGAGAACCAAATTAAAATAAATTCAAAGTTTTACTCGTTATAATTAACAGTTATTTTTAATTATGTGATTCTCAAGAATAAAATAGCTTTTAATCATCTCGCGTCAATACTCAAAGAAAACAAACTTACGTGGCCAAACTATGTTAACTGGAAAAAGAATTTGGACATTGTATTAACTGCTGAGGACTATAAGTTTGTATTAATTGAGATTTATCCACCAGTACCTAATGAAGAGGCGACCGAACAGGAAACCCAAGCCCATTAGAAGTAGTAAAAAGCTGATCAGATGGCTTATTGTTACATTTTAGTTTACATGTCAAATATTTTACAGTATCAGCATCAGTCTATACCCAGTGCCTATGACATGACTATGAACCTCAAAAAAATGTTTAGGGATCAAAATTGTGTTGTTAGGAAGGTGGTCATAAAGTCTTTTATAAATGTAAACATGGCTGAAGGCACCTCAGTTAGGGATCATATTCTAAAGATGATCAGTCTTCTGAATGAACTAGAGATCCTATGAGCTAAAATTAACGGAAAAACCCAGGTCGATATCATACTCCAGTCACTACCTGATGGCTTTAAACAGTTCTGCCTGAACTATACCATGAATAAGCTCAGCTTTTCATCGGCAGAACTTCTTAATGAACTTCAAATAGTCGAGGGTGTTCGAAGGAAGCCACATTCTGTGTATGTGGTTGAAAAAAGTTCTCCCTCTAAGTTGAAAGGCTAGAAGAAGGAAAAAATTTAGACACAGGGAGGCACAGGTCCAAAAGCAGTTAAGGGACCAAAAATTGATGTGAAAAACTCGAGTGGCAAGTGCTATCACTGTAACCAGTTTAGGCATTGAAAAAAGCAATGTTCAGTTTTTCACAATAAACAGAACAAACCAGATAATTTCTATTCACTGGTGGTTGAAACATGTTTAGCGGTGTTATCTACTGGTACCTGATGTGTAGATACGAGAGCCACTAATCATGTCTGCAATTCTTTGTATGGGTTTTAAGAAATCAAGTAACTCAGTGATGGAAAAATATATCTACATATAGGTAATAATACAAGGGTGGCAGCAGTTGTAGTAGGAGATGTCACTCTCAGTTTTAGTGGAGATAGGATTTTACTTCTAAAAGATTGTCTTTATGTACCTTCGATTAGAAAAAATTTAATTTTGATTTTTAGTTTAATAAAAAACAATATACTATTCATTTTAATGACTCTGTGGTTGTTAAGAAAAATAAACATTTTATTTGTTCTGGTGCATTGGTGGATGATCTGTATGTTGTATTTTTTCTCTCTCTACACTACAACTAACTGAATTGAATAACACATCTAATTTATCATATAAGAAAAAATTTCTTTCTTTAATGAACCAAATATTTTTTTAGAACTTACGCTTGGGTCATATTAATCTAAAAATAATAAATAAACTGGTAGAAGATGGACTTTTGAGTTCATTAAAAGTGGAGGCACTTCCAGGCTGTGAATCCTGCTTAGTGGGTAAGATAACCAAGAAGCCATTTTTTGACCAAAGGCTATAGAGCTAAAGAACAGTTAGAATTGATTCATTCTGATGTATGTGGTCCTATGACAATTCGGACTAGAGGTGGCTTTGAGTACTTTGACAGTTTCATTGATGACTATTCAAGGTATGGATACATTTACCTGATGCACCGTAAGTCTGAATGATTTGAAAATTCCATGAATTCAAGGCGAAAGAAGAGAAATGTATGGGTAAAAGTATCAAAATACTACGATCCGACTGAACTGGGGAGTATCTCTTTAGAGAGTTTAGGGATTACTTATTATCGGAAGGAATTATATCCCAGTTAACTGCACCGGGCACTCTGTAGCAGAATAGTATAGCAAAAAGAAGGAATATGACTCTTATAGAGATGGTAAGGTCCATAACGAGTTATTGAGGTTTACTTGATTCGTTTTGGGGACTCGCATTAGAGGCAACGACTTATATTCTGAACTTGGTACCTTCTACTCCAACAGAATTGTGGACCAGGCATAAGCCTAGCCTGAAACATATTCAGATTTGGGGGTGTCCAGCACATGTGCTGAAAGAGAATGCGGGTAAGTTGAAACCGAGGACAGAAGTCTGTTTCTTTATGGGGTATCCCAAGAGGACGAAGAGTAGTTTATTTTATAAATCCTAATTAAGGATCAGAATGTCATTGTTAGCACCAATGCTCGATTCTCGAAAGAGGGTTATATTATGGACCACAGGCTCAATAGTAAAATTGTTCTAGAAGAAATGAGAGAAAATACCAATAAAACGGAAGAGGAACCACAAGACACTGATATTCCATTGTCTCGTCGTAGTGGAAGAATTATCGGGACATGTGCAAATCATGAACAGGATGCTGATGCAGAGGGTTCAGATTTTGTACAACGTATTACTGCTAGTACACAGAAACAGGTAGTGCCTCATCATAATGGAAGGGTTGTTCATTAACCTGATCGGTATGTTAGGGTTGTATACTGAAAATCATATTTTTAGTATTTAATTTTATTTTAATAAAATTAATTTTTTATTTTATTAAAATCTTAATGAGCAATGTATGCAATATTATTTCTTTAAATGTTATGCATGGATGTCCTTTATTCTGTATAATATTTAATCTGGTGTGTAGAGTACGGTTTATACACAGAAGATCAGATGTTAGGTTCTTGTAGAATATAAGTTTTATATTTATAGTTTAAATGAAAATGAGCATAGTATTGGTACGACTGTAGTATAGAGTTTTAGTAGACCTGTCTTGGTTATAGGGAACAGATAGCAGCGTTGTCTATTGTTCTGACTCTCTGTACTAGTACACTTTTTGTGTATTAAACGGGACATTTGGGGTAATTAATTTTATACTCACTATATAAATTAATTCACACCCCAAGATTATTATGAATAGTACTTATGCTCTTAATTCTAAAATAATTATTGATTTGCGTATATTTAATACTCGTCTTCAAGACTAAGGTTGACCAGATTCTACCGGTACGAGTTCTCGATGGATTGTAGCCCACACTACGTTCGGAAATGGTATAAGAGAATACAGTAGAAGGCATGACAGGAGCTTTAACTCGGAATCAAAAGTTTGTCGTTGGAGAATCGACTTAAAAGGTATTCTTCTAAATTAACTGTGGTGGCATTGGTTTTATTTTGATCATTCGACATTAAAAAGTTTTATTTTGAGCCCATTTCGGCAATTGCCTATCCAGTTTTATTATCAAAAAATCGTTTTAAAAAATAATAATCTTGGTAATTTTGCCTCCAACAGCTGCTACATCCAACTGTTAAATATTTAGGAAAGTGGGTTTCAGTCATTCTAGTCGACAACAGCTCCGTGCTCAATTTATGCCTATTACGAATAGCCTATTACCTGGGGTTGAAGACACAGGATTTCAAGCCGAGTCCACAGGGAGTAACAGCATATGACAATACACAGAGGGATGTTTTGGGATTGGTAACTTTTGCTGTAACAGTGGGACCACTAGAAAGTGAGGTAGAATTTCATGTCCTCGACGTGCCAACTTTGTTCAATCTGTTGCTAGGAAGACCCTGATTACATGATCCTGCGATAAGAGTAGTTCCCTTAACTCTACAACAGAAGGTCAAGCTAATAAAGGAAGGGATGGCTATCACTATCTCGGGGGAAACTGGCTTGCCAACCCTTTCAATGACACCACCCCGTTCCTTGAGATTCAACACGAAGAGGAAGACCTCCTCATCAATGGATTTAATTTTGATGAAACCATGGTTGTCCAAATATTAATGAACGAGGAAGACAATTACGTAAACTCGAAGGTGGTTGCAATGATGAAAAGAATGTCCTTCTTTTCGGGAATGGGGCTTGGCAAGAATTTGTAAAGAATTACGATGTCCATTCCAGTTGAGCACAACCGCCATAGATATGGGCTCGGGTATCAGCCAGGATTAGAAAGTTCGAAGATTGGGGAGTATGGACCAATGTTGCATGGTTGCTTCATTAATGAAGGAGACGACTTTCCTTATTACGGATTTTCAAAACCTTGGAAAAAGGAAAGAACTAATTAGAAATTACCAGGATTAGAAAACTTCTTCAGTCACCAGCTTTTCGACAGTGAGGAAGAGATGGAAATATGGTAGATGGGGTTTACCGAGAAGATACCAACTGATAGGGTAGATCATTTTGAGAAAAGAGATCTGGGTTCTTTCTTCAATGAAAAGATGGCCCAAGTGTGTATGGGCGACGAAGAAGGCGAAGCCGTGCTGATGATGGTGTTAGAGTTGTATACTGAAAATCATGATTTTAGTATTTAATTTTATTTTAATAAAATTAATTTTTTATTTTATGATAATCTTAATGAGTAATGTATGCAATATTATTTCTTTAATATTATGCATGGATGTCCTTTATTCTGTACAGTATTTAATCTAGTGTGTAAAGTACAGCTTGAACACAGAAGACCAGATTTTAGATTCTTGCAGAATATAAGTATTTGTTTACAATTTAGATAGAAATAGACATACCATCAATGCGACTGTAGTACAGAATTTTAGTAGGCCTGTCTTGATTACGAGGAATAGATAATAGCGTCATCTATTGTTCTGACTCTATGTGCTAGTACACTTTGTATGTATTAAATGGTACACATTGAGGTAATTAATTTTAAACTAGTTATATAAATTAATTCACATCCCAAGATTATTATGAGAGTAATTATGTTCTTAATTTTGAAATAATTATTGATTTGCGTATATCTAATATTCGTTGTTTTAATTTATTAGAGGGTGCGATCTTATATGGGTCTATATTCCTGATGAGTTGGATAGCGGTATTATTTATATGGTAAATATTAATTATGGACAGAATTCACTTCTCGAAAGATCGAGATTGACGATACCCCCTTAAGGAAGTTTATAAGTTTTAACCGGACCAAACCCTGCAAGTGGATTTAATTATCTGACGATCAAATAAGTTAAGCGAAAGGACTTAAGAAAGTTAGAGATGCCGATTAAATTAAATTATCAGTAATTAAATTTAATTGGCGGGTATCGAGAATCTTAACGTATGGAGATGAGTTAAGCATTTAATAACAAGAGTTCAATGCAAGATGGTCTTGAGATTATGGCTTAGAGTGCAATTATAGTTCTTTAGTGGTGTGAAATGTAATTTAGTGTTTTATGGAAATTACAGAAATCGCTGTGAAGTTTGCATAATTGCGAAAATCGCTGGATGGGATATCTGTGTCACACTAGAAGTCTGAGTCATTATTACTCCATAGGTCCCTGTTATAGCCCTATAAATATACCAGTAGGCTGAACCAAATTCATAACTTGTCTTCATGAATAAAGCTAGCCAGGTTCTGTCGATACGAGTTTTTGAAGGATCGTAACCCACAGTACGTTTGGGATTCACATAAGGAAATATAGTAGAAGGTCTGACAAGAGTTTCAACTCGGAATCAAAATCATAATTGGAGAATCAACCAAAAAAGTATTCTTTTAAATTAACTGTGGTGGCATGGGTTTTTATTTTGATCGTTCGACATCAAAAGTTTTATCTGGAGCCCATTTTGGCGATTGCACGTTCAGTTATTTTTATCAAAAAATAATTTATGAAAACAATGATCTTGGCAGTTTTGCCTCCAACAGATGGATGTTGACGAGCCTAAAGATCACACTATGTTCATTATGGATGCTGCTAGAAAAATGCAGAAGAGTCAGTCCCTTGAGTCTTTTTATATGCATGAAGTAGAAAGTGAGTTGGAATCCGAGTCTGATGAGTTTGTTGAGTCTGTTATGATCGAATCTGTAAACAATTCTTGTGATGGCAAGTCTGCCAGGAACGCACCTGTTGGCATCCCGAGTTCTTTCTATTTCAAGTTTGAAGTTTTAACCTCTTTTGAAATCAATGAAATGAATTCGAATTTTGCTTACATCGTTGAGCATTAAATATCTTGTGTGGATTGCAAAAAATTTAATGAATTCAAGGGGAATATCCCCCAAGAACTAAACCTTTTAATTGAAAAGAAAGAAAATATGCGAGCCAAACCTGTAATGGAAGAAATTATTTTAATAAATCTTAATAATGAAAAAGATCTGTAGATAGTTCAGATTGGTTCTATGCTCTCTTCGGAAGAACGTGAGGAGTTAACATTTTTATTTAATGAATTTAAAAATATTTTTGCATTATCTTACGAAGATATGCCCGGAATCGATCCTGACATTGTACATCACCAAATCTCCCTCTATCCCGACGCTAAGCTGGTCGATCAGAAACTCAAGAGAATCAGGCCAAACTGGGCTCTCAAGATCAAATAAGAGGTTACCAAGTAGATAGACGCTGAATTTCTCATAGTTATAGAATACCCAAAATGAGTAGCTAGCATTGTCCCGGTACCAAAGAAAGACAGGAGGATCTGAGTATGCGTCAACTTTAGAGATCTTAACAAGACTAATCTAAAGGACGACATTCTCATCCCTCACATAGATGTGTTGGTAGAAAACAACACTGTGAATGCACTCATATCCTTCATGGATGGATTTTCAAGGTATAACCAAATTTTGATGGCATCAGAGGATCGAAAAAAGACTACATTCTAGACGCCTTGGGGAACCTATTATTATAGGGTCATACCATTTGGGCTAAAAAATGCAGGGGCAACCTACCAAAGAGCTGCAACCACGCTATTACACGATATGATATACAAAGAGGTAGAAGGATAGGTGAACGGCATGATAGTAAAATCCAAGACAAAGAAAGGGCATGTCATCGCACTAAGAAAGTTCTTCGAACGGATAAAGAAGTACAGGATGCATCTAAACCCGCAAAAATACGCTTTTGGAGTAATAGCAAGAAAAATGCTCGAGTTTATGATCACGCAGCGAGGGATAGAAATCGACCCCTCAAAGATTAAGGCTATCCTCGAGATGCTTTCCCTGAAAACTGAAAAGGATGTAAAGAGCTTTTTGTGAAAAACTCAATTTATCAGTCGATTTATAGCCAAGTTGACCACGATTTGTGAACCTCCGTTTCGACTCTTGAAGAAGGGAACTATGTTTCGATGGGATCAACAGTATCAAGATGCCTTCGACACTATACGACGATATCTGCAAAACCTTCCATTCTTATCGCCACTAAAACCTGGTAATCCTCTGAAAATGTATTTATCAGTGACTGATGTATGCTTACACAGGAAGATGAAGCTAAGGTGGAAAGAGTTGTCTACTACTTAAGTAAAAAGATGATGGATTGCGAACATCGGTATACCCCTCTGAAAAAGACTTGCTCAGTACTAGTTTGGGCATTCAGGAAGTTACGTTACTACGTGTGAGCATACCAAGTCGTTCTGATCTCACGAATGGACCAGCTCAAACACCTCATCGAGAAACGGGCATTGACGGGTAAGTTGGCCCAATGGTTGCTAATGCTAGCTGAGTTTGATTTATAGTATGTCACGAGAAAATCAGAAAAATAAAGAGCTGTCGCAGAGTTTTTGGCCGATCATCCTATTAGAGGAGAAGGAGTACCCAAGTCTGAGTTTCCTGATGAATAAGTATTGAAAATCAAGAAGGATATATGGACCCTATATTTCGATAGAGCTTCAAACCAATATGCGTGATGGGGATACTCTTGATCACCCCGATGATTTCTATATCCTTTTGGCTTATAAGTTGATCTTTGAAGTTACAAACAATTAGGCCAAGTACGAAACTTGCTTAGCTAGATTGGGAGCAGCCTTAGAACTAGGAGCAAGGAAGTTGGAAGTTATAGGAGACTCAGCTTTGATCGTATCTCAGGCAAAAGGAGAATGAAAGGTCAAAGAGGAAAAGTCAATACCATCGAGAACTCAAAATAATGATTGGCTTTGGGAGTGTAGTGTTCACCCATGTTTCGAGATTGCAGAATAAGCTCGCTGATGCCCTAACTACTCTAACATCGATGATAGACATATCATCTGGAGTAGGAATGAGACCATTAGAAATTCAGCATTGAGACACACCCGCAATCAGTAACATTACCAACACCCAAGAAATCAATGTTGGATTGCCTTTGTATCATGACATTTGGAACCTTATTGAAAAGGGAGAATTTCCCAGTTGAGCTAGCAAGAAGGACCAAAGAGCTATCAGGAGACTCGCCGCACAGTTTATGATCTGTGGAGGAAAGATGTATAAGAGAGGATATCTAGGAGTTAACAAACTCTGCGTTGACATAGAAGAAGGACACAAATTGATGAAGGAGATTCACAAGTTTGTTTGGACATGCCAAAAATGTCAAGTCCACACAGACCTCATGCATGTGCCACCATCTCAGCTTTATAGTATGACTTCACCATTGCCATTTTCGATTTGGGAAATTGACGTGATATGACAAATCACACCCAAGTGGATTGAAGCTGTCTCCTACTCTATCCTAAAAGCCTCCTAAGTAGCTAAGTTCATCAAGAAAAACCTTATTTGTCGATACGGGGTTCCGCACAAGATAGTTTCCAATAATGGCTCTTACTTCCAAGGTGAAGTTTTGGATCTCCTAGAAGAGTATCGAATCACCAATCATAAGTTCTCTCCGTATAGACCATGAACTAATGGAGTTGTGGAAGCTGCCAACAAAAAATGTGAAGAAGATCTTATAAAAAACAATAGAGGGAAGTAGAGATTGGCTGGAGAAGCTGCCATTCGCTCTCTGGGGATATCGAACGTATTAGAACTTCTACTAGAGCAACACCGTATGCATTGATTTATGGGATAGAAGCAATTTTACCCATAGAGCTGGAGATCTCGTCCTTAAGTATAATGGCTAAAAGCGGCATTCCTGAATCAAATTGGCAGATGGATAGATTTAAAGAGTTGCTTTTGTTTGATGAAAGGAGGCTCAGAGCACTATTTCACATTCAAGGGTATTAAAGAAGAATAGCTGGGGCATTTAATAAGAAGGTTAAGTCTTGAAATTTGAAAGAAAGTGACTTAGTTCTTAAAAAGATTAGAGCCCCGATCTTTGACCCAAGGGACAAGTTCAAACCTAATTGGGCCAAACCTTATCTCATCAAAACCCTGATGTTCGGTGGAGCCGTCATCCTCATAGATCTGGATGGGAATGTCTTTTCCACACTAATCAATTCAGATCAGCTTAAAAGGTTTTATCCCTGTGAGAAAAATAGAAATAAAAAGAAGAAAAGCTCACTGGGTTAAAAACGGTAAAGGCTGCTCAAGCAAAAGTTATAGCAGCCCGCAAGGCCGAAAACTCAAAAGGGCAACCTTGGCAAAAGTTAGGATAATGAAAAGGAGAGTGTCAATACCCGAGTATAACCCAAGCCTCGAACTACGTTATAGCCTGATTACCTTCTTTGGGATACGTAGGCAGAAGTTTGGTTCAACTCTTTGCTCAAAGCTCTCTTTGTAATCATGTTTCACGTAGTTGGTCAATGCAAAAGCTTACTTCAAGTTTTTTTAATAGAATGGTTATATTGTAAAAACGAAAATCAAAAGAATAGTTTCAAAAATCATTGCAAACTAAAAGTGAAGAAACTTTCATTAATCAGTTTTACTAATTCAGTTTGATTCTAAAAACAACAGGAGAGGCTCGCAAGTCCTTAATCCATTTCCTAAAAAAAGCTAAAAAGAAAACAACAAGACTTTGGGGCACAACACAGAAAAGTCAAGACTTTCTTCTTCTTTCTCCTCCTTTCTTTGCACTGCCCTCCAACTCCTTCCCCAACTAAGTTTTGTAATCCTCAGAAAGCTTGCTACCAAACTCGCTGCCAACCAGCATCATCAGTTAAGAAGACCAAGCCCACTAATACTGGCCCAAAAAGGGAGCTCGATTAGGTGAACTGTATAAGTGGTTCACAGCAACATCAGGCCTAATCTGAGTATGCTCAAACTGACGAAGAATGCGGTATGGATGATAGAAGGTGGCCAGCCTCAAGCCAATCAGAAGTACTCCCGAATGATCCATGGTAGCAGCAGTCATGAGAGAAATCTTCGATTAGGGGTATTTCCAGGAAATATCCTCCACAGTCAAAGAACTCAAAAAGTCTTTTCAAGCTGCTTCAGTAGAGTGAAGGCGGTAAACCCGACGGTGGACAAATGACTTCACACTATAGTTATCTGACACGGGTTTCTCCAGTAGGTTCACCTTCTCCATCAACCAAACCTAAGAGAAATAAAGAAAAAGGAGAGCTCAGTAGAAAAGTAGAGAGAAATAAAAGAAAAGGAGAACTGAGTGGAAAAATGGAGAGAAATACAGAAAAAGAAGAGCTGAGTGAACACCTATAGCAGTAAAGCGCTGCTTGCGAAGAAAGGAGAACCCTCAGTGCAGACCGCATCAAGCTCAAAAAGTCTCAGCAAGGACCAACAGAACAGGATCTCGTCCCTCACGAATCTAATAAGCTACATCCACTAGAGAAGAATTAGCCCATCTATTAGAAGATTCTAGGAGGAAACAGGTCAATAAACAGACGTAAAAGGCATAACGACGCCGAAGCTGAAGGGAGAAATCAGCAAGAGAACCCCGGGGCCAGAATCGGTCAATGATCCGAGCCACGTTAAGAACTCCATCATGGGTGATAAGTGAAGCCTTATGCTTGGAGTAGCTACAAAGCTATATAAACCGGTCTTTGGGACTTGAGAATGGAGTAGGAGCTACGACCTCATTCCGGGATGAGATTTCGAGAATAGCAAAAAAGTCCCCCACTGTCGGGCACAACTCCTCATTTTCAAAATGGAACACATGAACATCGGGATCCCACAATTGAGTAGCCCTTCTCAGAAGATGCCAGTCGATCCTCATGGTCTTCAAGGAGAATAACGCATCCAAGCTAAAGTTGACGAAGGTCTTGCGCTCGATCGAGGAGAACTCATTCATCTATGATAAGAAGGAGTTGTTGAAAGAATAATCCATGGATAGACAAAGGGGATAGAAGGTCTCTCAGGCAGTGGGCTCTAGACCAGAGGGTCCCCTTTTATAGAGCCAAAAAGGTAGGACTATAGAATCAACTGAAAAGTCCATTTTAACTTTTGTGCCAAAAGGTTTTGTCACGGCCGTCACCTTTTTCTCACGGCCGTCATATTCATTTGTCACGGCCACCACCCAATGTTCACGACCGTGAACTTCATTCCTAACGGTTGCAAACTTTCTATCACCTTTGTTTAGGCCGCAACCTTTTTTCTACAAAAAGTATGACAGCACCCCCTCTTTTTTAGGGCATGCCCAATTTCTCACCAGGAACCTGTAAGAAACTCCCAACATAAAAGTAAACTTGCAGGGTAAGTATTCAACTCACAAGTCATACATCATGCATAATAAAGAATTTCTTATCCATAAAGCATCCATAATGTATATAATGTAATCTAAAAGGCACGATGGCCTATCCCAATCAAAACAGTAAGGTATACAAGTGCAGTGTATCAAATGTATTAGCAGCCACGCAGGACTAAGTAAAAAAAATAGGCACGCGGGCCTCCATGTACATAAAAGAAAAAGGAAAGCAAAAGAGATGGGGGGGTCACTCTTTCTGGGTCCTCGTCCTCCAGACCACGTCCCTTCCCGGGGACAACTCTCCCGCTATCAACCCGGTCTCCTCGTCCTCCTCTGAACTCTCGATAGTATGTACAATGTTGGGAGTTTGAGCTCAAGATGAAGAAACCGAAGTGGAGGTGCGGCCGGAGGATGCAGCTGGCGCCGCACGACTACCACAGGTCCTCAGGCCTCTAACCAGGTCATGCAGCAAGAAGAGAGGATATCAGAAGACGATATATAAGAACATAATTGAAAGTGCAAAAAGAAAGCAGCAATGGTAGAAAACATACCACAACGGGGCTACCCCAAGGGGCAGCGGGGAGCTAGATGCCGTGGGTTCGGAGAGTGTTGTCCATCCAGCGGATCAACACCTGCCTCCCCATGATGAATCAAAGGTACTGCTCGCCTCACTCCTAAGGAAGCTATCAAAAGAAGAGAGATGCATCAATACAAGTATGGAAAGCAGTAAAAAAAAGGGAGAGAGAGGGATATGTACCAGCTTTGCCCCAAGAGGGAGGTGCATTTCTAGCATCGGCGAACAGGGAATCTCAATCTGTTGGAGTACCCATCCACGAACGTGTTTACTGTCTAGGATAGCTCAGGATAGGCCAATCTAGTAGGATTGAGGGTGACAAAAGGAGGACCCCGCGCAGTAGCACGAGCCCTCATGGTCGAAGTGAGCCTTTCTCGAGCAAAGACCGCGTAATCACAATCCTTACCCTCGAACAACATAGCAGCATCGGTCCACGCCATGGCACGGATAACCTCAGCTGTATGTAAAGCGTCAGTCTGATGGATCATAGATGGAGGCACCCTCGGAACATGAAAGTGCTCGTATCCCAAGGGCTGACGAACCACACGTTCGTCGAGGTACCACTTTCTGTAGAATAGCCCCTCAACCAGAACATGAATCTGGCTAACCTCCCATCTCTGCATCAAATCGACGCTGACCCGCTCCTCCATACCGACCCAGAGATCCTAGTGGACCTACAAGGCAAGAAATCATGTTAAAAAGTGGTACATGTAAAAGAAGAGGAAATGAAGACAAGAAAAAAAAAAAGAAAGATCGTACCACGTCGGCTGTAAGCGTGTCCAAGAAGTGTCGATTGCCATTGAGGTCCATTCCACCGGGCTTCATGCCCCGGTACCTCCTCGCCCAACGCAGCACCTGAGGGATCACAGAGGGATCCTTGCATGACTTCATCGGCGTGCGCATGCTGAGGAACTCGTACGCTTAGAGCTACTGAACATCCAAAAAAGCATCAATTCAACATATAAGACATGCAGGAATTGAAATGAAAAGGAAAGCAAGAGAATAAGCGAAAGTGTACCTCCCAGATGTGCCAGTATTCACATGTGCTCCAGTCGGAGGTGCGGGTGGCAGCACTCATATAACCGTAGAGGGTTGCCAAGGCGACTTCCCTAGTCATAGATGCCGATGTCATCCACTACTACCATCGCCGTGACGTAGTAGATGTTGTTGGAGGCAAGACTGCTAAGATCTTTATTTTTGCAAACGATTAACGAAAAAAATTAACTGGACGGGCAAACGCCAAAATAGGCTCCAAATAAAATTTTTGATGACGAACGATCAAAATAAAACCCGTGCATCCAAAGTTAATTTAGAAGAATACCTTTTTACCAGTCGAATCTTCAAATATGATTTGATTCCAAGTTAAAACTCCTGTCAGATCTTCTACTGTATTTTCTTATGCGATTTCCAAACGTAGTGTGGGCTGCGAACTATCAAGAATGCGTACAGGCAAAACCTGGACATCCTTAATCTTAGAAGACAAGTTATGAAACTGATTCTGCTTACCCGCATATTTATAGGGCTACAGTAGAGACCTGTGGAGTAATTATACGTAAAACTTCCAGTGGAACACAGACACGCATCAGCAGTTTCTGCAATTAAGCAAATCTCATAGCGGTATCTGTAATTATGAAAAACCAGCAGTGGTTTTTGTAATTTTTATAAAATACTAAATTACAGTTCACACCACCAAAGAACTATAATTGCACTCTAACCCATAATCTCAAGACCATCGAGCATTAAGCTCCTATTATTAAATGATTACCATTTCTCCCCACGTTAAATTTTCTGATACCCGCCAATTAAATTTAATTACTGATAATTTAATTTAATCGGCATCTTAATATTCTTTAACCCTTTTCGCTTAATTTATTTGACCGCCGGATAATCAAATCCATCTATAGGGTTTAGCCCGATTGTGGTTTTGGGATTTGAGGGTTAAAAATAAGAGAATTCAAAGATGTTTTGAAAAATATTTTAAACACCTTGAAAATCAAATTTTGAAAATCCCTTTTGTTGAAATAGAGTCGCCACTTAATTTTTGAGAAAAACTAAGAAAAACAAAATTGGCTACTGATCTTGAAAACGTTAACCAG
>JAULJZ010018222.1:0-15918 GCA_032270985.1 Heliamphora pulchella
AGGAATCAGAAATTTACATCATGGATGAGATCAGAGCGAAGAAGTTGAATCTACATTTATTGAGGCAAAGTAAACGAAAAAATGCAAGTTGGCAAGTTGAATCACGCGAGGCGAGATGTATTCAGGTATGTACTACTAGTTTGCCGTTTGAGTCATGCTACAACAGTTGACCACACCAAGGAAGTAGGGACGCACACTTTTAATCTAAATGTCGTGAATAATTTTCTAGAAGATTGATATTATTTGTTTCTAACAATAAATTTTGTGAATAATTTTCTAGAATATTGATATTATGTAATTCTATATGATTTTGATATTTTTTTTATATAATACTACCATATAATTAATTTTTCTCAAAACTTAAGAGGTGGTCCCCACTAACCCCCTTGGTTCTATTTATATACGATGGTATCCTCTTCTTGATTGTCCAATTGCTCCTTTGATTTCCAAGCACAACACCAGGGACCGGTGTGAAATCGACTAATGCCTCTTCGGCATTTAAGTCAGTATTCCGATAGAGTTATAACCAAGTTAATGATGAACGAATAAAAACTAAAAATTAAAACTGTCTTACTCGTTTCGTACCTTTTAACTTTATTCTCCTTCCACAGAGCAGATACACCATGTGCAAATTATTATGTACGTACTGTTTAACCTAACTTCAAATCTACTCGCTCATACGAGGCACGTGCCCTTAAGGCGTGAGTTACAACAAGTGACGTTTGATCAGGAATCAGGTTGATCATGTATTATATAGGTTGCCTTGTTGATGTGATGCCTTAAATTTTGGTATCCATACTCGGTAGGACATTTGGACAACATTGAAAGACTAAAAAGTAGGTCGATATAGCCGCAGGATCTCTGCAGAAGGCAAAAAAATCGAGACCTGTTAAAGATGGATCGATCGGTCTGGACGCGACAGCAATTTTCTGTGCAGTGGCTAGGATTAAGTTTTGACCTAAGGACTGTCTATATAAGGGTTTTATGTTTCATAGAAACCCCAAGATTGTCTATACAGTTGAGAGGGTTCAGTAGAGAGGTTATAGAGAGTATAGAGAGACGATGAGATGCTCAAGTTTGAGGACACAGATACAGTAAGAGTGTGAGAGATAGTGATTATAATCCTTATTGATAATAGTGAATTCTTTCTTCTTGTCCCGTGGAGGTAGACAGTCAGCCGAACCACGTATATTCGTGTTTTTGTTCTTTACTTGCTTTGTATGGATTGACGCCTACGTTCATGTTTCCGCTGCATAGGGAATTTGAACCCGTTAAATCCCAACATGCCTTTTCGAAGTATTTGAAATATCTAATCATCTAGGATTTTCTTGGTTAGCCGATTGATCTTCCTAGTTAGTTGCCGATTAGACAGATGAGTTTTGGTCCCAAATCAACCTAGGCCTAGCACAAACGTGACCATTCTTACAATGAGAGATCAACCTCTTACTAAATCAGATAAAAGTTAACCGACTCCTACCTCATTGTACCCATCAATATATATATATGCCCAGATCCTTTTACAAAGGTTTCCATTATATCACTTTTGGCTAGTAGAAGTTTTTTCATCCCTGCTCAATTTGCCTACAGTCAAAACTAGTGAATTGGGTTATTGTTTTTGTGGTTTCAATCCGGGATATAGGTAATTTGGTAGATTAAAAAGTTTTATAGCATTAATTGTGATCATTTCTTAAAAATTAGTTTCTAAAAAATAAACAATTCTGTTTTAATTCTAAATAAAAACTCTAAATTCTACTAAACAGTCGAGTACACACATTTGCAAATAAACAAAGGCATTCTCGTGTTTAACTAGAAAACAAAACAGTAATGAAAATAAATAAACAGCTAATACTTTGACCTTCTCAAACCATGCTCGATTTTTATAAAGCTTCCTACTTCAGTTGTCAATTTACTGATGCTTTAATGTTCTCTTTTTTAGCTACAAAAACTTCATCAACTAATGCTTTGGCGCTGGTTTGAGTGGTTTCCTAGTGCTAGACCTTGTGAGTTATCATACATCAATAAATATGGAGTTAGTACGAATTTGCTACATGTAAAAACATAATAATATAATATAAACCCTCTTATTTTTTTCATTTAACTTATTCAAACTTATCCATTTACCCACACAAACTCTGTGAGTTTGAGTTGAATTGATAAAATATAAAACGAATTAACTAGTTATCTACTCGCCCTACAAGGGATGGCTCATCCTACGGCCTACCTGAAGCTACATAAATCAGATTGACAATAAGCTACCATAGTAATGGTTTATGACATTCATCTCATAGAATGCATAAAGAAATTTATTTATGTCAAAATTTAACTTGATTAGACATCAATAAGTATGCATAATAAATTTACATATCAAATGTGGGTAAAATAGTCATGAAGCTAAAGATATTTTTGTACATTACTAAATTGTCACTTTAATAATATCAAGCCAAAAGATAAATTATTTATTCATAAGTTCTTCTAATCCCAATTAACTACAATTTGGTACGTAACAAATTATATTATTGATCCCATCCACAATAGTTCATGTACTAACAATTCAAATACACTATTAATCCCATAAATTTAGTTTTCAACCAAGCACAGAAATAATATAATTTTGACATAAATTATATTATTTATGTCAAAATTTATGGGATTAGAAGAACTTATAATTTGAAATTATAATTTGTTACGTAAATTATATTATTTACGTAAATTATAATTTACGTAAATTAAAATCCTAGCTAGATTTTTAAGTATCTAGCTAGGGTGCTCAAGTCTTTTGGTAGGGTGTTCAAGTTTTAAAATTGTCATTGTAAATACAAAATTTATATATGTATATAAAAAAATAAAAATCCTAAGTTGTTCAATTTAACACTCTCACTAAAAAAGCACCCTAGCTAGATACTTAAAAAAGCACAACTAAATGTTTGAAAAACCAACCCAAATGTTTGAGTACCCAATTAACCGACTATTGCACATTTGAAGTTAGCATTGATTCCACTAGTAGCGATTGCAACTGTAGAAAAAAACTTTTTCAATAATGACAATTATAAAAAACCGTCTGCGTAACCAAATGAGAAATTAATAAATAAATAATTATTTAATTACATACATTGAAACATTAACTAAAAAATCATAATTTCTTCTCTCTGTATAAAACTCAAAGCCCATTTTCTACAAAGTAATTTTTTTCGCTTATTTAGGTTAAAGTAAAAAATAGTTTAATGTTACGAACTGCTAGCTTTTAAGTATGAAAAAGGCTAGAACAAGGTTGAGAAGACTCGTAGAAGATTTTAGATCGTCTTAAAAAGATCTAGCACATGAAGATCTAGCACATGAAAGAACCTTCAAGTGCTTAGAAAATTTTGGAGGAATGTGAAACATTCTAGATAAGCCTTGAGTATTCAAGGTATATCTAACATTTACAAATATCTAGAGATTGTATAGAGAATTCTATAATAGGATAAAAGTATTCAAGTATGGAGGTAGAAAACTTCTAGATTGGGATCTAAAATTTTCCTGACCATTAGATCGTCGACATATGGTGTGATCCTAACCATTCATTGTAATCCTAAGTACCTATATAAGGAGGTGGCCTCATTTGGCCAAGGTACCAACTAAGCTCCAAGTGTAATATTTTCTCTAGTGAAGCTCTCTATTCTCCAAAAGTCAAGTATGCCTAGCTTTTTCTCTTCATATCCTCGTGAGTTCTTAGAAGATAGGCTTACTAAACATCACAAGGAGCAACCCTAACTAAGGAAAATCTAAAGCTATGACACTTGGCATCAAAGTAGGCTATGAAGGGAATGTGACTAATTAAGAGAAAGCACGATGTCATTTGACATGGACAACGTGGCGAACGAGCAAACACGTGGAAGGGATGCCAATCATAAGGGGAAAAAAGATAAGTCCCAAGATATTGTTACACCACAAATGCACGACTCACTAAGGTGGAGCTTGTTGTGGCAAACTCAAAGGACTGGCTTGACGTGTGGAGCAAAGCTTGCAGCATGAGGTGGATGATCTCAAAGGGGTGATCAAGGACCTCAAGGATGGCATGCTTGCTACCGTCAACTCTCTGGTGCATGATGTGCAACAGGTCAACGAAGATTTCCAAGAAAAGGTGTTGGCTATGCTCGAGAACTTTGAAGCTTGCTTGTGAGGACAACACCAAGACATGACCATGTGCAAGAAGGCTATGGCTGGAGGAGCTATGGTTTTGTCGGGAATTCGTAAGGTGAAGTTGTTGAAATTGAAAACTTATAATGAGAAACAGGATGCTAAGGAGGTGGAAAACTATCTATGACATGTGGAGAAGTACTTCAAGGCCATTGAATTAACAAACAAAGGTGTTAAAGCAAGCATCGCAATCCTCTACCTCACTGGCACTGCAACTCTATGGTGGCGCCGAAGGCATGTTGACATCGAGAAAGGAACGTGCACCATAGATACTTAGAATGACTTTAAGAAAGAACTAAAGAAACAATTCTACCCTGGAGATCTAGCCTATCAAATGAGGAAGAATATGAAGAAGCTAAATCACACGATGTCTAATGGGATTACGTGAAGGAATTCCCTATGATTATGTTGGAGATCCTGAATATGACTAATTAAGAACTGTTGTTTAACTTCCTGGATAACTTATAACCGTGGGAGGAGCAAGAGTTGCATCGTCGTAGCGTGCAGGATCTTGTAACAACTATGTCCTAGTAAGATTGACGAAGCTAGAACATCAAAGGGGAATCATAGTGAAGGTAAGGAAAATGAGGATGAAAGTCAATCATCATTGGAGGAAGGGGACTGAAAACCCCTACTAACAAAGAGGGTAAAGGTAAGCATAAAGACATAAGGGGTGGATTCAAGCCTAATAAAAAGTACTTCCTATGTGATGATGTGCATTAGGCAAGGGAGTGTCCTAAAATAGAAGCCCTTAGCGCCATGATTGCCAAATAATTGACGCGAGAGCAAGTACACATGCGATTTATCTAGCTTCTCAACATTGTAATGTAAGTCCGGAGCCAAAAAACGCGACAGATAAGTCATTAATGTATGTGGAGGCCGACATTAACAAAAAAAACCCAAGTCATAGAGGACACGGGTGCATCTCACAACTTCGTCAAAGTGGATGAAGCTAAATGCCTTGGACTCAAGGTATAAAAAGGCCAAGGAACACTAAAGATAGTCAACACTAAGCCAAGGCCATTGGATGATATAGCTCGGGCCATTAGATGGTATAGCTCGAGCAGTAGAGCTACACCTTAGCAATTAAAGCGGGAAGGTGGATTTTTCTGTTGTGCCACTAGATGACTACGACATTGTCTTTGGAATGGAGTTCCTACAACAGCATGATGTTGTGTTACTCCCTCGCCAAAATACATTGAGCATCTTTGAGGAAGGCCATACATTACTCCTACGAGAGTCAAGTCAAATCCAAACATAAAAGTTTATCCGGCATGCAACTTGAGAAATGCCTAACACCAAGGAAATTAAGTGGGGATAAAAGGCTCGTGAAGTGCATTATCGCAGAGTAGGTCATTTAGAAAAAGGAACACTAGCTAAGACACGAATATTTAGTGAAGTGTAAAGGCTTTCCAAATAGCAAGGCAAGCAAGGAGGCTGTAAAAGACTTGTTGCAATTCCAAGATCATATAGAAAGATTTCAAGAGGAATGCGATGAGAACATTGCAATTCCAAGATCATATAGGAAGATTTCAAGAGGAATGCGATGAGAACGTCGCTAGATTGGGAGAGAGAGAATGTCACAGAAGCTTTTAAGCATGAAGAAGGCAAAAACAAGGCTAAGAAAACTCGTAGAAGATTTTAGACCATTCTAAAAGGGTCTAGAATATGGAAGAACTTTCAAGTGCCTAGAAAATTTTAAAAAGGTTCGAAACAATCTAGAGATGCCTAAAGTACTCAAGATATATCTAGCACTTGTAAATACCAAAAGATTCTATAAAGAATTCTCAAATATGATAAAGTATTTTAGCATAGAGGCGAGAAGTTTATAGAGTGGATTCTAGAATTTTTCTAGTCGTTAGATCGTCTGACACATGGTGTGATCCTAACTATTCATTGTAATCTTAGGTAACTATATAAAAAGATGACCTCATTTGGTTAAGGAACCAATGAAGCTCTAAGACCCCGATTGATAATCGTTGTAGATTTAGTGAGATTAATAGTGAAGTGAAATTACGAATGATGTGGGGTGAAATTGATAATAAGTTGAGATTATAAATAAGATGAGATTGAATTTTTTGTGTTTGATTTGAGTAGGATTAAATAAATAGACTATGAAAACTCATATTTGATTTAAGTGGAATTATATAATATTAAATTGGATTAAATTTATAAATTTTTAATATTATCGTTATGATGTTTGAATGATTCACTTGGGCAATTAAAGTCCTCTTTGAGTACGTTTTTTGTGATATAAATTTTTGATTTACTCATTTTTGTTTTTATAATTTTTGAATAAAAAATATTTTTAAACAACACTATTTTTACATAATTTTTACTTGTTTAATTTTTAATAATTTTTTATAAAAATCTTTCATTTAATAATTTTTTTAAAATCCTTTTAAAAATTTAAATCTTTAATGTTTTTAAATCTTTAAAAAAAATTTAAATCTTTCCTCACGGGTGCAAAAAAAAAAATGCAGCATGGACTTGATTTTTACTGTGCAAAAAAACTAAAACGAGGACCTAACTTTTAGTCAGAGAAAAAAACAATCATGGGCATGACTCAGGAAAAAAAAAAAAAAAAAAACTTAGGCCGTTTGGGTAATTTTACTTATTTGTTTATTGGCTTATAAGTCAAAAAATAAGTCACGTCATTTGAGTAACTAAATAAGCCAAAAATCAAATCAGCAAATAAGCAAATAAGCTCGTTTAGATAGGTAAATAAACAAATAAGCGCGTTTTGGTAGCCAAACGTTTGAATAGTTTATTTGGGTAGCCAAATAAGCTCGTTTGGATAGCCAAATAAGCAAATAAGCAAATAAGCAAATAAGCAAATGTTGCCAAACGAAATGGCTTAAATATTTTTTAGCTTATTTACTAATAAATAAATAAATCAATAAATAAATAAATAAAAGGTAGCCAAATGGGGCCCTAATTTCTCATCAATGATGCAGCAACCATAAGCTCTCTCTCTCTTTCTCTATCTGTCCATCATTTTCATGTTCTTTCTCAATCATTTTCGGGACCGAGATTAGTAATACCACACCCGAGATAAGTTTCCTAATCCACTAGTTTTGTGGGATTCGTAATCCTTTTGAATTTGTAGGTCCAGTTAAATATTTTAAAACCAAACATGTTCTATTGAGTGCTCACTGGATTGGTATTCCAGCCCATCCTCTCTAGATGGGCCATCAAATAATGCCTTAGTGTAATCTTCTCTCAAATAAAACTCTCCATTTTTTAAAAATTAAGTGTATCTAGCTTCTTCTCTTCTAACTCTCGCGAGTTCTTAGAAGATACACTTTTTTTTTTCTTTTTCAAACTTAGAAAATACACTCAGTATCACAAGAAGAAATCGAGTTGTAAGCCTTTAAGTGCCCTGCAGTTGAAAATTTTAAGGCCGAGGCATTAATCTTAGTAACTAAATGTAGCAAATAAGCAATTTATCCGGAATGTATTATTTTTTAAAATAAAAAAATAAGATATTACATTCGTACGATTTTTTGATGCTTTATAACTAAAAAGTCAATTTGTGTCTCGTTTTGTGACACAGTTTAAAGCTCAGTTTTTGTTGTAAATAACTTTAAACCAAATTAAAAATAAATTTATTTGGTGTAAATTTAAAATTGCTTAAAAGTTAAAAAATTTATTTGGATTAAAATAGTACTTAAATGATTTTAGACCAAATAAGGAATAAGACAATAACTCATGACTTTAAGCCATATAAAAGGAATGAACTTTTTGCATAATTTTATATTTAATAATAAAAAACAAATATGTAATGAAAGTGATGATTTTTAATATATATATATATATATATAACTATTTTGATTATTAAACCAAAAAAACTTAGAGACTAAAAGTCATGTAAGCAAAAGGATAATAAACTAAAAGGTAAATTACACTAACCTCATCTGAGGTTTTAATCAAATACAATCAATCTCACTTTTTTTGACAAATTACACTGATATTTCTTACAGACTGAAATATTATTACATACTAACCCAAACAGTTAGGGTTCGTCCGTTTCATTAATTACATAAATTTTTATTTCAATTTTGCCCCTGCAGCCATCAAATCTATTTTGTCCTTTTTTTGGTTTTATAAAGTTTATAAAACGAGAATTCTTGAGTTCGAATTCACCAGAGTAATTTACCAGTGATTGAAGCCGTTTACTAGCGACGTTAAATCGTTAAAAGAGTAGTGAACGTTGTCGATCGAGAAATAATTGTGCGGGCACTGATAATTGTGTGCGTACAATTTATAAAAATAATAATCTCTTAAAAGTGTTCACGGTTGTGGGTGTTTGCAACAGGAGGTGGCGCCGTGGTGTGGAGGAGGAGAGAGAAGAACAAGATGGGAGAGTGAGAGATTACAGAGAGAAAGAGAGAGTGATTAATAACGGCAGCTCAAGTGATCGACGATGTCAGCGACGACGACGACTGTGGCATGGTGGCTGGTGGTGATGGACAACGGTATCGCGCGGTGTGGCTGGAGGTGGCTGTGATGGTGTGAAAGAGAGAAACGGAAGAGGGTGAAGAGAAAAATTACGACGGCGGACGGTCCTAGATGGCGGCAGAGGAATTGTCGGTAGTAGTGATGGTCTTGGATGGCGGCAACTGACACCAGCAGTGGAGAGAGAGAGAGAGAGAGATGAAATTTGGGGGGTGTTTCGGCGCTACGCGCTGCTTCTTCTTTCTCACTCTTTTTTATTTATTTATTTATTTTTCTTAACCCTAACGCGAATTAATATTTGGGGGGGTAAAAGTGTCTTTTTATCAATTACGTTAACGGCGTTAATTGCTAAGGAGTGTCAGTATAATTTGTCCAAAAAAATAAAATTAATTGTATTTGACTAAAATTTTATGAGAGATCAGTGCAATTTACCGTAAACTAAATTAATTAAATAAATTTAGAAGATATTTTTTTTACTTTAAACAAAAAGACAAATAAGTTGGCTTAAAGCCTCAAACCAAATAAGACCTTACAGTTGAAGCAGTCCAAACATTTTGTACAAAATTAAAGTTAAGTCACGAAAATCAAGCCGTCTAATCAATTAATGACGAGTATTTCTGTAAGCGGATGGTTCAATAAAAAAAGGCAAAAATTCTAAAAATTAGTTAAACGCTTCATTTGTTGCATCATATTTTTGCAATTTAGTTAAGAACATGTTAATTATTATTTATTGAGCAATAATTAATTAAATAATAAAAATAATTTTATTTTTAGTATCAATATATTTTTAAAAATAAAATTTATTATTTTTATAAATATCAATATACTTTGTACAAATATTTATATATTATATATTAATTATTCATCGTCTAATAGACGGTGAGTAGCATTTTTCATTTAATTATAATGAAGGGTATTTAAGTTGTCAAAACTTTAGCCAATGATATTTCTGTCAACTTATGTTCCAATCACCTAAAATCATTTAATGAAAACAGCTATTTCATAAAAATAAAAATAAAAATAAAAATAAAAATATTAGGCTGCAAAAATAAACGAAGAGTGCAACAAACTCTTGCCCGACCATGATATTAAGGGTGTGGCTGAAGTTTGGGACTTAGGAGTGCCCTGTCCATATCGAAAAATAAAAAAATAAAAAAATAAAGCAGAAAATGAAGAAGATAATTATTAGGTACTCTCAAGTACTTTGTAAATGAAGTTAGTATTTTTAGCAAATAAATAATTATAATTTGTATAATATAAATTGTCTTTTGTCTTCTAATCACTAAATAAAGATAAATTATTATGTTTTTACCATAACATTTGTCGTTACTATGTTAAATGAGAGTAATATATAAATTTATTACATATATTTTAAGAGTACCGAATAATTACTCATGACCCTGTGGGCCTAAGGGTAGGGGATCGTTCCTTACTTCCATTATTGCTCAGGACGGTTGTAGTTCGGACCATTAAAGCGGGTGAGCTTTTTAATAAGCACAAAACTGTTGAGTGAACTCATTTATTTTTTAAATGTATAAATATTTTTACATACTATATATATAAATATTTTAATTTATAAAATGTATGTACTCAACAATTTTGTGTGTGCATTCAAAAGATTCCTAAACACCAAAGAATTATTTGGTACTCCGCTTCCTATAATATTATGCTACGCGATAATATTTATGTGATACTCTTGACAAAATAAAAAATAATATATAATACACACTAAGTATATCACTATTCTACCTTACTTACCAAATAAATTCTTGTTTAATGCCATTCATAATTTTTACCGTTACAAATTAACTATGGTTTTCCGTGGTAATTTCAATATTTTGACCATGGTGAAAGTAAAATAATAAATAGTATTATTATTAATATTTATTATGTTTCAAATATTCCTATAAATTCTAAATGCTCTTATGGTGGTGTTTAATATTACTAAAATTAGTAACTTATAGATTATAACTTATAGCAAAAATTATAAAATTTTAATAAAAAATATAACTTGTATCTACAATAAAAGAAAAATAGTTACAAATTATAATAAAAATTGTCAATGTTATATATCATACATTCTCATATTTGACAATCTACTTGTCCAACATTGGAAGTAGAGAAATTTTATCTCTACTTTATAAATTAGAATGTGAAAAATAATATTTTCTTAGTATAAATAAAAATGAAAGACTATGATCTCATGTGTTTTGATGCGTAGCACTGGAACGCACACACGCTCACGTGGTGTGGGCGCTAGTTGCACATTGTTGGCGCACTTGATGCTTTGTGATACATTGTATAATGGTGTACTGAGATACACATAATTATTTTCTCTTTTTGTCAATAAGTAACTAACTAAAATTTAAATGAACATGCATAATCCAACAATTGTGGTAGTTCATTTGGTATCTATTCGATACTTTTAAAATTGCCAATTTCTGGATCAAAAAATCATCTTCAATATCAGTACAATTTGGTGAAAATTCTAAGAAAGTCTTCAGAATTGCTATATGCGAATTTTCGAGTTTTGTTATATCTTAAAGACTATTTTATTAAAAACACGCATAGCAAACTCAGATTTTCAAGTTGAGGTAAATTTGTCTTAAAGATAGCGATCTTTGCGCTTTAAAACCTTCATGTGTTCTTATTTTTTCAAATAGTGAATATTTAAAAAAAATTGTAACTTATAACTAAAATTAGTTACAAAAATTAAAAATTATTAACAATAGTTATGCCTAATAATAATATAAGAAGAAAGAAAATGTTTGAGATAGAAAGTCTTTTAAAGAGAGATTTACTGTTCCCATATAAATTCCCTTTTTCAAAAAAAAAAAAAATAATTATATTGTAAAAACAAAATCAAATAATGACTCGTAATTTATCTATTTATCAGAAATTGTTACTCAATCTTATTCTTCTAAATTGTGAGCATTTGAATTGTCTTTCAAAACTGTTACTCTTTACTTGAACCTTCACAGAAGAAATAACAAGTTTAAAATAACATTCTACATGGCAGTTGCTATATGCGCACATATATATATATATTTAAGTACATCCACTATGTGCATTATAATAATTATATACAAGGCATAAATACTTATATATATCCAACAATAAAATGTGTATATGCAATTTTTTTTGTTTGTGCTCTTCTATTTTACATATTATTAATTAATTTCTCACATATTTTTCTTTTAACAAATTTTATTGTTGTCAAATTATAATATTATAAAACATTTTCTTAAAAAAGATGGCATGTATGATGGAATGAGATACAAGAATGCAAGCGATGTGATTTTGGAATTTGGATTCACTGTGTGACTTTAATATGATGGGACCGACCACTTGATCAAGGTACAGGTACAACAATTGAGGTGAGAGGTGATACTGGTAAAACGTACAGGTCCACAAAATATATATATATATATATATTTTAAACTTGTATGCGTGAAGAAAATTCATTCTCTTATACTGTGAAATCCAAGATAAATTTCACAAATGAAATGAAAGCACTTAAAAAAGCGAGTTTTGTTTACTTACCGTGTGGCGTGTGCGAGCAGGAAAGATCTAACTTGGAAGTGGAGATATTGTCAAGACTCAAATTCAGATTGGTTAATTGAAAGTGTGAGAAATGTTGCCCAATGGGGAGGAAATTTTGATGTTTGATATGTGAAATTTTTGGATCAATGGAGTCTCACCATCACCATCACCATCAATAGCAGTACTTCTGCAAAATGGAATGTTCGTTGAAATATCAAATATCAACACTACAATAGGATGAAAATATAATTTTGTCCGATATTTTGAAAATCTAGGCTATTAGGATTTGTTAGACGACAGAAGCAAGAGGTGCATGGGCTGAGCTTATTAAAAAAACAAAGTCAAACAGCTAATTAGTTAGCTTTTGTTTGGTTATCGATTTTAAATCGATTTAAAATAAAATTTTTAGTTTTTAAGTTAAAGTATAAAAAGTAAAAAAATTCTATTTTTTAATTCCTAATTTTTAGTCTATTTGCTTTTAAGTTTATAGCTTTTCTCATAATAATTTCTAATTTTACTCTTCTACATATAAAATTACAAATTCTAACCAAACAATTATATCTCAACTCATTTAAGTTGAAAGAAAACCATAAAATTTTATATTGAACTTATTTAACTTTTTAAATGGCTTAAAAATTATTATTTTTTTAACCAAATAAATTTTTTAATTTTTTAACTTAAAATAACTTAACATAACTTAAAATCAAAAAATTAGCTTAAAACTAAATTGCCAAATAAACTCTTAAATTGGTAGGCCCGCGTAGTTGAAAATTGACTTCATCCAGAGGTGTTACCAGTTTGATTGGTTATTTATCACTGGCCATGTTCACTTCTTTTCTTTTTCCTCCTTTTTTTTTTTGTTGAGATTTGTTGATTAACTCTTTATGATAAGGTTTTTCTTTCATTAAAACTTCATTTATTTTGACATAAAATATTTTATAATAAATTTTTTTTTATGTAAAATAATTTTATAAAAATTAAAATTTTTCTTTTTATTTCTATGTTTAGTTGGTACTTTCTTCTTTTAAAAATATAAACTTTTAAATTAAAATACACTATTATTTAATACCATCACTATCACCACAACCACCACCCTTCACACAACAACAACAACAATAATAATAATAATAATAATAAATTGTTTAATCATTTATAGCACAATTATTAATTAAGAAATAATCAAAGCTAAAAGTATTAAGAAATATTAGTAACAATGCTAAATAAATGTTAAAAGTCAACACATTTTATTTAAAATAGAGATTTTGTGTTAAGTAAATTGAATAAAGTGAATTGATTTATATTTAAAAATAATTGTTCATGCATATATAATAATTTAAATTAAGAATTCATTTATAAATGTTTATAAACAAAAAAAATTACTAACCACTACCCAATAAACAGTAGATAAATGGTATAATGTGTATAGATATTTATACAAAATATATTGATATATGTAAAAATAGTAAATCCTACATTCAAATCATATTGATATTAAAAAAAATTTATCCTCATTATCCTATTAACCACCGCTCAAATGGACGGTGGTTAACATGACCCTTAATTCTAAAAATATATAAATATGCAATTAATAAAGAGTTCTAAAAAATTAAATACTATTGATGAGAGAATAATTAAACAAAAATAAAAATAAATTTAAAATATTAAGAATACAATGTAATATTTATTTACTAAACATGTAATACTATTGAAATATTATTGTATTCTTAATATTTTTAATTTATTTTTATTTTTATTTAATTCTTCTCTCATCAATAGTATTTAATTTTTTAGAACTCTTTATTAATTGCATATTTATATAATTTTAGAATTAATTTAATAATTTTTTGAATAATTATAATTAGGAAGATAAATTTAACTCTACAAGTTTAACATATTTAATTCCTTAACAAAACTGAATTTTTCAAAACCGTTTAACTCCTCAGCGTAGATCTAACTTGTTATCTTGTGCTAACTCCTTGAGCTTCTTGATTTCATAAATTCCATAAGCATCAGCGTCCCGATCTCCATGTTCTCCATACTCCATTGAAAATGAACGATGGATTACACAATTTTATATATAATTAGGCCTTGTTTGATTCGGATAAAGAGGGATTGAATTAGAAAAAAAAATATATGAGAACTACATATTTTAGATCTAACTTATTTGGCGTTTGTATCGCGAAACGAAAACTAATAATCCAGTGAATCCTAGATTACTAATAACTCATTCATGATATTAATAATACTAAACCACCTTAGTATTATTAGTACCCAACTTTAGATTATTTTTCATTCTTATTTAACGGTTAGAAATAAATCTACAACTCTTATCTTATTCTTTACTCTACTCTAACCAAACATGAACTAAATTTCTTACTGTATACATAATCTATTCCCTAATCATCTGGTATTAAAAATATACATATAAAACTCACAACATTACTTATCTCTCATAGCATATCTAATTCCATATGAAATACCAAATACGTTCTTTAGACTCTACACAAAGAAAAAAATGCACCTAAGTTGCTATTAATGAGTGAGAGGAGGCATGAGTAAGATGATACTAATATCAAACCTTAGCAGCCTCAATAAATGCCCACCAAACATATTAAAATTTTATTATCAATCCTTGATTGTAAATGAAAGAACTTACATATACACACCAAAAAAAAATTATACAAATAATTTACGTAATTCGACACAACCTGCTTACGTGTATGGATAATAATTCACAATAATTATAGAGGATACAATTACAAGACAAAAAATAGTCCAAAATCAACACTCATAACCTCAACCTTCAAACAAATCCCGTTTTCCATTCAAAGGTCACAACGATGTCCCAAATATTTGTCTTTCCCTATATCTCTACTAATTTGATTCAACTATCTACAAAACCTATTAGAATAATAAAGTTCAAATTTATAGGGAAATCTTAAGATCTTAACTGCATTATAATTATAAAATTCTAAAATCTTAACCGTCATATAATTATAAAACCCTAATTAATAGGTTCACAGAATACAAGACGCACCCAACAATCTTCACGTTAGCTTGAATTCTGCAAACCATCCTAAAGATAGCCGGTGCTGATGTCAATCCTGTCGTTGTCACTAATCCACCACATTCAAATCGGTATGGTTACACCTCTACACTAAGATGCTCAATACTTATTCACCGAGGTGTTTGCCATCATTTCACTTATTTGTTAAAGTGTATTAATTATCAATCATCTATCAAATCAACAAATCGCCACCTAATATAACTTCACATGCAAACAATTTTGATTGTCCAGTACATTGACACATCGCCTTTTGTCGTGCACATCATACCAAGTCATTACCTTTTTTTTTTTCCGGTACAAAATAAATATTCCTTGATCAATACGAACCGAATCAAAAATATATCTATGCTCTGATCTTCCACTGCGACTTTGAATCGTTAACTATTGACTTTAATACCACTTGTTGAAATTTAATCACAAATTCCTGAACACAAACGAAAATATATTTACACACACATCAAAGAAAAAATCAAGGTAAAGAATTTACGTGGCTTGACACAACCTGCTTACGTCCACAAGCACGAGAGATTATCCATTATAACCATAAATTGTACTGAAGAAATTGAGAAGAGAAAATAAATCTATATTCTCTGTCTGTTGAAACTGTACAAGATATGGCCTATTTATAGGCGAATAGGGATAAACAATAAAAAGATATAATAGAATAAAATCAA
>JAULJZ010018233.1:0-15917 GCA_032270985.1 Heliamphora pulchella
AGGGCTATGAATTCAGAGATGGAATCTATGTATTCCAATCAAGTCTGGGAACTTGTAGAACCACCCGAAGGGATAAAGTCTATTGGATGAAAGTGGATCTACAAGAGGAAGATAGGGGTAAATGGAAAGATTGAAACCTTCAAAATTAGGCTTGTTGCTAAAGGGTTCACTCAGAAAGAAGGGATAGATTATGAGGAAACCTTTTCGTCGGTAGCCATACTTAAGTCTATCCAGATTCTCTTATCCATTGCTGCTCAATTCGATTACGAAATCTGGCAAATGGACGTCGAGACAGCTTTCCTTAACGGAAGTCTTGACGAGTGTATCTATGTG
The DNA here is from genome assembly GCA_032270985.1 of Heliamphora pulchella. NCBI lineage: Eukaryota > Viridiplantae > Streptophyta > Magnoliopsida > Ericales > Sarraceniaceae > Heliamphora > Heliamphora pulchella. The sequence continues at coordinate 334 of JAULJZ010018233.1, forward strand.
ATACAACCAAATAGATTCATTGCAAAGGGCCAGGAGCACATATTATGAAAGCTTAAAAGATCAAGTTATGGACTTAAGCAAGCATCGAGGTCTTGGAACACTCGGTTTGATCAAGCTATAAAGTCTTATGATTTTAATCAAAGTCCGGATGAGTCCTGTGTGTACAAAAAGCACGACGAAAGCATGGTGATTTTCCTGTTACTTTATGTAGATGATATCTTGCTCATAAAAAATGATGTGGGGGCATTATCTGCGGTTAAAGTATGGTTATCTAGGCAGTTTGATATGAAGGACTTGGGAGAAGTCAATCACATCCTTGGGATCAAGCTTGTGCGAGATCAGAAATAAAGGATGTTGGGCTTATCATAAGTAAAGTATATCAATGATACCCTTGGTCATTTTAGCATGCAGGATTTCAAGAAAGGGTTTCTCCCTTTTAAGCATGGAATCACTATATCCAAGGATCAGTGTCCTAAGACACTTAATGAGATAGAGAAGATGAAGGCGGTTCTTTATGCTTAGGCAGTAGGAAGCCTCATGTATACTATGCTTTGTACTAGACCTGACATCTGCTTTGCTGTTGGTATGGTTAGCAGATATCAGTATAACCTAGGATAGGAGCATAGGACTACGGTAAAAAATATAATCAAGTACCTGAAAATGACTAAGGATTATATGTTAATTTACCAAGCAGATAGTCCAGTACCTTCGGAGTACACAGAGTCAGATTTTTAGTCAGACATAGAGCTTGCATCAGAAGACAACTTTGCAGATCCTTTACAAAGAGCTTACCGGCTAAGAATTTTGATAGTCAGGTAGAGGGCATGGGAGTTAGATGTATGACAGCATAGTTTTGAGTATAAGTGGGAGATTGTTAGGGTTGGTATACTGAAAACTATGTTTTTAGTATTTAATTTTATTTTAATAAAATTAATTTTTTATTTTATGAGAATCTTTATAAGCAATGTATGTGTATCATTTCTTCAATGTTATTCATGAATTTTCGATATTCTGCATAGTATTTAATCTGGTGTGTAGAGTACGGTTTACACACAGAAGATTAGATTTTAGATTCTTTCAGAAGATAAGTTTTATGTTCACAGTTTATATGGAAATTGACATTCCATCAGTACGACTGTGGCACAGAGTTTTAATAGGCCTGTCTTGGTTACGGAGAACAGATAATAGCGTCGTCTATTATTCCGACTCTCTGTGCCAGTACACTTTGTGTATATTGAACGGGACATTTAGGATAATTAATTTTATACTAACTATATAAATTAATTCACACCCCAAGATTATTATGACTAGTGTTTATCCTCTTAATCCTGAAATAATTATTGATTTGCATACATTTAATATTCGTTGTTTTGATTCATTAGAGGGTGTGCTCTTTTATGGGTTTATAATCCCGGTGAGTTGGATAGCGGCATTATTTATATGGCAAATTTTAATTATTGACGGGATCCACGTCCCGAAAGATCGGGATTGACAATAACCCCTTAAAGATACTTATAAGTTTTGACCAGGCCAAACCCTACAGGTGAATTTGATTATCCGGCGGTCAAATAAGTTAAGCAGAAGGGTTTAAGGAACATCAAGATACCGATTAAATTAAATTGTTAGAAATTAAATTTAATTAACGGATATCCGAAATCTTAACATGAGAAGAAATGGTAAGCATTTAATAACAGAAGCTTAAAGCAAGAAGGTCTTGAGATTATGGGTCAAAGTGCAATTATAGTTCTTTAGTGGTGTGAACTGTAATTTAGTATTTTATGAAAATTACAGAAACTGCTGCGTCTTTCCATAATTACAAAAATCGCTGGTAGGTATCTGTGTTCTACTGGAAGTCTTACTCATAATTACTCCCAAGGTCCCTGTTGTAGCCTATATATATACGGGTAGGCTGAACCAGTTTGATATCTGATATATCATTGATTTATTATATTTTGTCTCTTAAGACTAAATATATCTGGTTCTGCCGGTACGAGTTCTCGATAGTCCGTATCCCACACTACGTTTAAGGATCGCATACGGGAATATGATAGAAGATCTGATAGGAGCTTCAAATCGGAATCAAATCGTAGTTGAAGAATAGATCGACAAAAGGTATTCATCTAAATTAACTTTGGTTGCACATGTTTTATTTTGATCGTTCTTCGTCAAAAGTTTTATCTGGAACCCGTTTCGGCATTTTTCCGTCCAGTTAATTTTTTACCGAAAATCGTTTATAAAAAAATGATCTTGGCAGTTTTACCTCCAACACGCATAGGACCACATATCCATCCTACAACATGCAAGAATAAAACTAACCATAGTTCTATAAGCGCAAAAGCACGTATAATCACGACGTTCTACATAACGACGCCACACAACACAACACGACATCACATGCCACACGCCCATCATCCGCTCACCCGAACGAACCTACCGGGACAACCAACAATACAAAAAAATCAAAACCAAACCCGAAGGCCAACACCAAAACCTCCCACAGAACGATTCTCACCAAACCCCATCCTTAAAACAAACAACGGACCCATACGTCCCACATCCAACGGTGCATAAACCATCACGCACACAACCGTGCCCCAACATCCCGCATGACATGACCAACACCCTCTCCATGACTTCGATTGACATGACCCCATAATCCAATCAACTGAAAATTTACTAGAGGAGAACAGTCGATCGAGCCCCATAACCCAATCGACTGAGAGGCCACCACACGACCAACAAAACCACCAAAAACCCACACAGGACCAATTTAGTCGACTGAACCCATATGGCCAGTCGACTGAAAACACACTGGAAAACCAGAAAAACAAACAGAAACAACTCAATCGACTGACGTCCCAGGTCCAGTCTACTGAACCCCAAGAATCACGATCCAGTCAACTGAAAAACCCAGTTCAGTCGGCTGAACCCCAACAGAAATAGTTTCTGAACCACTGTTCCAGCCCTCTCGAACCCCAAATGAATCCTCCAAACTCTCATCCAACACCCTCAGATATACACATGCCTAAGCCTAACACCAAAACCTCAAAGAAACACCCTAAACACGATTTCATCCAATTGGAACGGATGAAAAATGGTTTTAAAACCAAAACCCGACCTTTGAAACAAAAAGCGATTTTCATGCATTTTGAAACAGTAAAACTACACACGATTACACAGAGCACCCTTATAAGACATGAGAGTCTAGGATCCTAGCTCATTGAGTTAAAAGCTCGATGCCTCGATCCACGTGTAAAACTGAGCTTCGCTAGAATAAAATTCTATCTAGATGAATTCATAGACCACGATGCCAATAATAAGGATCAGTAGTTAGATCGTCGAAAACCGAGCCCCGGGCCCCCGAGAAATTAGAGAACAGACAGAGAGAAAATGGAGAAAACTTAACTGAGAAGTTTTGAAAATATCTTTTGAAAATGTCTAACACCAGAAATTTATAGGCTATGAAAATATCTTCTTTTTTTTTTAGAAACTCACATCACAACGCCTAACGGCCCCGGGAACCAACCCCACATGCATATCTAAACCTGAACATGCATATAAACACATATAAACATGCTGAAACAAAAGACAAACACGCATTGAAAAATTCCAAAAAAGAAAACAGGTCAGGGTCTCACAACTCTACCCCCCTTAAAGGAATTTTATCCCCGAAATTCAGCACAAGGTTAAAAGGAAACAAACTGTCGATCGCAATCGACACAGGTATAAGAGATGGTCAGCTAAACCATTCCTAGGATGTAGTCAAACCAGGTCAGGCATCCTAAACAACGGCAACTATCTCATGGACACGGGATCTACAACTCACCCCAACCTCACATCCTCACCAATCGCTGTCTCAACACAGCACACCACCCATAGAATCCATCACCAACTCCCAAACAAAGAAAAAAAGAAGCTGGCCCGAAGCTTACATACTCAGAAAGTACCTCTGCTCAGAGAAATCATCAGGCACGACCGGTGCCTTGGAAGAACTAGGAGCTGTAAGTGTATACGCTCGGCCCTGCATCATCCTGGTCTGTCCTCAATAACTCAGCACTATCGGCTACCGCACTAACTGAACTGAAGCACCCCCACTTGCAATTCGAGAAGTCTGAACCGTAGGATGCTACTGTCAATCCTCCATAAATGAACCCTTTGGTGTGCCTACCGTGCTCGGTGCACTCTCTCTCTAAGGATAATTCTTACGAATATGTCCACTCTAGCCACATCCAAAACAAATCGGCAGCCCTCTCCCCTGTGACTGATCTAGTATAGGACTCCAAGACTGCCTCAACTGTGGATCCTGGTACTGCCTCAGTTGCAGGCAATCTGACACACGGTGCCCGGGCTGTCCACACCGATAACATCTAACCTCCCTCTGCTCTGGCCTCCCCGATGAAGCCACAGTTGGTGCTAATGCAGAGAACTGCTGTGGTTACCCTGATGGATGGAAATTAATACCAGAGGACTTCTGCCTGTTACTAGAACGCCCACCTGTCTGTGTCTCTGTCCCACCCTGTAGTGTCCTGGCCTCCCTGGAAGCTCGAATCTCTGCCAAGGTATTCTCAACCCTTGCTGCTGCCTCCACTAGCTCTATAAACATACGCAGCCCCATACCGGCCACTCTCTCTCTCTGATCGCAGGCCTCTAACCCTGCTCAAACTGCCTCGACCTCAGCTCGTCGGTCGCCACCAACTCCGGTGCAAAACGAGACATGCTAGTAAACCTTACCTCATACTGCATAACACCCATTGCTCCCTGGGTGAGAGTGTAGAACTCCTCTCTATACTAGTCTCTGGATGAAGCAGGAAAATATTTCTCCAGAAAAACTCAAGTAAATGCTGCTCATGTGACCCCCACAGTATTTCTAGCATACTTTCACCACTCGTGAGTATCACCCCTCAGCTGAAACGTGGCAAAGGAAACCCGCAACTCATCCTCCACAATCTGTTATGTATCGAGGATCCGGGTCACCAGCTCCAATCACTCCGTTGCCACTATAGGATTAGGATTTCCAGCAAAGGTTAGTGGATCCATGTGCCTGAACTCCCGCATCGCTACTGTAGCCCTCGCCTTAGGCACTCTCTCTCTCTCTAAAGGTCTCACCCCTAGCAATCTCAATCAGCTGTTGAATAAAACCCACCAGCACACGCAATAACTCAGTCGCGTCCATCGGTCCTTAGGGAGCATTTACATCCCCAACATCAGGGATAGGCACATCCCCTTGGCCACCACGGCTACGGCCTCGACCACGGCCTGGCCCTCTCCGAGCAGACATCTCATCCACATGAAAGCAACGCAAAACGTAAGATGCAACATATAATCACAAACCACATAAACATGCTAACACGTAGTCACATAGGTTCATGCTAAATAAACTCCACATACCAAGGAGAACCGACAAGAGTGACGCATCAATTTGGATAACCTACTCAGATTCCCAGCTAGAAATCACATCAGCTAAACGCGTTTCTAATATGGCTCCCAAGTTCGTTAATTCAAACACCCCAAGGCAAGACTAATCAATCTCAAGATTCAGCCCCCCATACTCATGTATACATAACATTCACACATATCCCGCATGCTAACACGTTCATGCTATCAAAACATCTAAACACATACAGTCAAGCACACGTAATCAACCTCACACGGTGATGCACCCTTCCCACGGCTCTTAGGTATTAGAACTCAGAGCTCTAATACCATTCTATCAAGTCCCAAACTCCGGATCATGTGAAACACCCACAAATAACCAATCAAAACACCCATCTCGAGAATACATTCTCAATATAAAATATACATGCATTGTACATTATACGATTTTAATACCGGAAAAACATGTTATAGCATACATGTTCAAAACGAGAAAAAAGGAAGACTACAAATCTTCTGCCCCTCCAACAACCCCCGAATCAATCCACGTGATCGGTACCTCTAAAAAATTTTAAATCCCACATCGTGAGCCAAAACTCAGCAGAAACTAGACAAGCATACAATATAAACAAAACACGCTCAAAAAATGAAGTGCAGTTTTTGACTCACACGAGCCCTAAGGAAAATATTTTAAAAACAGCTCTGGATATCAACTCTACAGGAGCCCTAGGAAAAACATGTTTTATATCTTAACTCATACGAGTCTCAAATGAAAACAATTAAAAACGATTTTATACGAGAACTCCCAAGAGTCTCAAAGAAAAATAGTTTTGAAAGCGATTTTGTATCACGACACATCAGAGCCTAGAAAAATAATTTTATGTGAATGTATACATAACATTCACACATGCCCCGCATGCTAACACATTCATGCTGTCAAAACATCTAAACACATGCAGTCAAGCACACGTAATCAACCTCACACGGTGATTCACCCTTCCCACGGCTCTTAGGTCTTAGAACTTAGAGCTCTAATACCATTCTGTCAAGCCCCAAACTCCGGATCATGTGAAACACCCACAAATAACCAATCGAAACACCCATCCCGAGAATGCATTCTCAATATAAAACATACATGCATTGTATATAATCGCCAACACCGGAAAAACATGTTATAGCATTCATGTTCAAAACGAAAAAAAAAGGAAGACTACAAATCTTCTGCCCCTCCAACAATCCCCGAATCAATCCACGTGATCGAAACCTGAAAAACATTTTAAATCCCACACCGTGAGCCAAAACTCAGCAGAAACTAGATAAGCATACAATATAAACAAAACATGCTCGAAAAATGAAGTGCAATTTTTGACTCACACGAGTCCCAAGAAAAATATTTTAAAAATAGCTTTGGATATCAACTCCATAGGATCCCTAGGAAAAATAGGTTTTATATCTTAACTCATACGAGTCTCAAATGAAAACAATTGAAAACGGTTTTATACGAGAAATCCCAAGAGTCTCAAAGAAAATAGTTTTGAAAGCGGTTTTGTATCACGACTCATCAGAGCCTAGAAAAATAATTTTATAGTACGATGTTTCACTAGCAAAGATCGACTCCTACCAGCCAAGACTCCCACAAGCCCCACATGCAACACACGCCATGTATATAACTCAACACATGCAGAATTAACATATAACTTCACAGACTTTCACCGTAGGACCACTATCCGCCCTAACTCATGCATTATTGACCAGAGCCAACCGATATCTTCACGAAATTTTATCGTGGGACCAAAATTGGCCCCTCATATGCATCTTTACGAACTTTCACCGAGGGACCAAAATCTTCTTGAACGTAGACAACTTTAAAACTAAAGTTTTAACTAATGCAACACATGCACACATAAAATCAGAGCTTAGATACACCATAACCGCATAAGATCACAAATGACCACATAAGACCACATATCTGTCCTATAACATGCCAGAATAAAACTAACCATAGTTCTATAAGCGCAAAAGCACGTATAACCACGACGTTCCGCATAACGACGCCACACAACCCAACACGACATCACATGCCACACACCCGTCATTCGCTAACCCGAACGACCCGCCACCTACCGGGACAACCAACGATACACCAAAACCTAGCCCGAAGGCCAACACCAGAACTTTCCACAGAACGGTTCTCACCAAACCCCATCCTTAAAACGAACAACGGGCCCATACGTCCCACATCCAACGGTGCACAAACCACTACGCACACAACCGTGCCCCACCACCCCACACGACATGACCAACACCCTCTCTGTGACTTCGATTGACAGGACCCCATAATCCAATCAACTAAAAAATCACTAGAGGAGAACAGTTGATCGATCCTCATAACCTAATCGACTGAGAGGCCACCACACGACCAACAAAACCACCAAAAGCCCACACAGGACCAATTCAGTCGACTGAACCCACATGGCCAGTCGACTGAAAACACACTAGAAAACCAAAAAAATAAACAAAAACAACTCAGTCGACTGACCTCCCAGGTCCAGTCAACTGAACCCCAAGAATCACGATCCAGTCAACTGAACAACGTAGTTTAATCGACTGACCCCCGGCAAGAACAGTTTATGAACCACTATTCCAGCCCTCTCGAACCCAAAATGAAGCCTCTAAACTCTCATCCAACACCCTCAGATATATGCATGCCCAAGCTTAACACCAAAACCTTGAAAGAAACACCCGAAACACAATTTCATCCAACCGAAACTGATGAAAAATGGTTTTAAAACCAAAACCCGACCTTTGAAACAAAAAGATATTTTCATGCATTTTGAAATGGTAAAACTATACACGATTACTCGTAGTACCCTTATAAGACATGAGAGTTTAAGATCCTACCTCATTGAGTTAAAAACTCGACGCCTCAATCCGCGTGCAAAATCGAGCTTCATCATAATAAAATTTTGTCCAGATGAATGCGTAGACCACGATGCCAATAACAAGGATCAGCAGCTGGATCTTCGAAAATCGAGCCTCGGGGCCCCGAGAGTTAGAGAGAAGGCAGAGAGAAAATAGTCAAAACTTAGCTGAGAAGTTTTGAAAATATCTAACGCCAGATATTTATAGGCCACGAAAATATCTTCTTTTTTTTTGAAACCCGCATCACAGCGCCTAACAGCCCCGGAAACCAACCCCATATATATATCTAAATCTAAACATGCATATAAGGACATATAAACATGCTAAAACAAAACAACAAACGCGCATGGAAAAACGCCAAAAAAGAAAATAGGTCAGGGTGTCACAACTTGAGTAGATGTGAAAAGAGGAGTGTATCAAATTTTTGTTTGGGCTTAATGATTTAAGAAATCCTGAATTTGTTGAATTTCGAACATAGGAGATGAATTGAGCCTTGATTTGAAGATTAGTGACACCTAAATAATAATTGAAGTTAAAAAGCTAGAGATAGATCAAATATGTGTTATTTAATTTATTAAACTCCAAATATATTAAACACTTGGGTTGTACGTCTATGCGACTTGTGAATTGATGAGTTTTTATTAAGTGTGTTGAGTTTCAAATCGAATTTATGAAGGTTTAGACAAAGATACGAGATAATTGTACAATTATAAGTTAATACTAATATAATCTAATAGAGTAAAATTGGGTGAAAATGGAATATGAGATTGGAAAATATTAAATTGGTCTTTGTGATTTGATAAACAAAGAGTTATGATTGGAATTGTAAGAAATGTGGCTTCGCGTAGCCTATTGGGGAAATAGGGAAGGGTTTCTATAAGCTGCACCCGATGTTAGTTTCAGATGATTGTAGTGGTGAGTTATAGAGTTATCTATTACCCAATGGCTTCGTGTAGCCTATTGGGGAAATAGGGAGGGATTTCTATAAGCTGCACCCTACATCGGTTTAGTATTTTGATTAATGAAATGAAAGTGAAATGTAAATTTAAAAAAATGAAGAATGAAAAAGAAAGTTAATGAATATATAATAGGTAAGAGATGAGTTAGTGTTTAGTTATTGATTAAACATAATGAAAATGAATGCAGGAGCTAAAGAAAAATAGAGGGGATAATTACACTTACCTCCCCAGAGGTTTAAACTTATTATAGGGATCTCCCCTGTAGTCTCTAAAATTACACTAACCTCCCCTGGGGTTTAATTTTAACATCAATTGCATTTCAACTGTTAAAATTTCTGTTGAAATTTAACGGAAGCCGCCCTTTCCACCCCAAAACCACCATTCCCACCCCAAAACCACCCTTTAAACCACCTTTCCCTCCTAAAACCACCCTTCCCACCCCAAATTTCAATGGAATGGTGGTTTTGGGCATGGTGGTTTTGGGGGAAAAGAGTGGTTTGAAGGGGGATTTTGGGGTGAAAATGGTGGTTTTGGGGTGGGAGGAGCGATTTTCGTTAAATTTTAACATAAATTTTAACAGTTTGGGTGAAATTGATGTTAAAATTAAATCTCATGGGAAGTTAGTGTAATTTCAGAGACCACATGGGATATCCCTGTAATAAGCTTAAATTTCAGGGGAGGTAAGTGTAATTATCCCAAAATAGAGAGAAATAATATTAAAGAGAATAAAGAAAAAGAGGAAAGAGGATAGGTTGTGTTTTGAATGAGAAGGAGCTAAGGACCTAATTAAAAAATGAAATGTGGAAAAGAAATTAAAGATAAAATGTTAAAGAAAATGCTAATGAGATGAGAATAAGGTAAGATGAATTGAAATGAATGTTTATGATTTAGTAATAAAGAGTTAAGATTGAACAAATAAAGGGTGAAGGGATGATGAACAAATAAAGGGTGAAGGGATGAGGGGTAAGAATGGGTTATAAAGTGATTTGAATGTAAAAGTGATTTGAATGTGATTGCATAACAACGTGCCATTCACATCTCACAAATCATGCATTACACTTTTATTAGTCTTTATCCTACGAGCTTCGGCTCACGTTGGTTGTATCAAACATTTTACAGGTTTAAAGAGGAATGAAGAGATGCGACATGAAGTCTGGTTAGAGACTAAATTAAATGAAGTAGGAAAGATATTTGTTTGTAAATTTGAAAATTTAAAGTGATGCATCTAGTATTATGGAATTTGTAATGTTTTGGTAAATTCACGGATGACTGTAATTATTATGAGAAATGAATTAAGCCTTAAATGTATAATGCATATATATTTCTAAATATTTGTGAACTTCCATTTAGTAAATAGTTTTGATTGTATTTTGGGACTTGAGATCCAGGCGATGCCAGAGTATAAATGATTATTTGAGCTTAACAGGTGTTCAGAAAAATTTGGGATAGTACGAAAAATAGATAAAACTTTGCGAAATTTTTAAAAATTATACTTGGATTATTTTTGAAATCTTGCAAAGAAACTTCTTTTAAAACGAATTGTATTCAAGTGTTTTTCTTTAAAGAAGATTTTAACAACGAATAGGGTTTATAAAAAGGAGTCTCCTCGATTATTCTGTAAAGTTAAGTTATCGAGTGTGGTTCACGTCTCTCGGAGTCGGGGTCATGACAAACACCCTCTTTAGTTATCATGTTGTTTCATTTTCAAACCAAGTCAATAGTGTCAATTGTCGCATCCCCTTAACTTTCCAAGTATTCTCAATTAGATTACAATTTAGCTTATAAATTGCGAACTAACTAATCTTGAGGCTCAAATTACACTTTAGTGGTTCAATTGTTTCTAAAATATCCACAAGATCAATGAAATCACTTTATTTCAACATTTAAGAATAGCCCATTATCTTTAAGAATTAATACTACACTTATCATCCAAGTTCTCAAGAGAATCGAGTTTTAATAGATTAAACTACACAATCCATATCATTAAGCTTCTTAATTTCAATTTTCATCAAGGTATTTCAAGACTTCATGTATATTATTAGATTAAAGCTTTGATTTTTCCATTAAAGAACTAGGGCTCCAATTACTCCATAGAAAATCAACACAAATCACATAATTCACCGAAATTAGTCTAAATCCTACCTCTTGTATAGCCAACGTGTCGAAATTTTGCCATATTCGCTACCTCAAGGTTTCGGCCACTCTTTAGCTTTGGCATCTTAGGTTTCGGCCAGTTTGCGTTGTGGCTTCATGACGCTTCGAATTAGTTTATTATACCTTAATTCTTCTCTGGTGGCCTCCGAATTGATGTCTCAGTCCACCAATTGCTGAAAATAAACTTGCTTTCAAAGCTTAGGGCTCGCCATCAATGGCGGCACAAAAATGACATAGAGGCAGAGGAAGGGAGTTCGGCAAGTGGAGGATAAGAGCGAGGCTTCCTAGGTTTATATTCTATTGTTGGCTATCTCTCTAGATTATTTCCCAAGCTCACAACTATTTGAATCCATGGAAAAGAATGAACAGGGAAAGAGAAGAAGAACCAGAGGCGCGGCAACGGGGGGAAAACTTAATCTCTCCCCTGTTTATGGTTCCAACCCCTTTCCTTCTAGATACCACTAGAAAATCCCAATTTCGCTTGATCACCCATGAAAACAGAGAAAAGAAACGAGAAGAAGGTGAAAAAGAGGTAGTGACGCCGGCGGGAGTTCGGAAGAACTTTGGGCCCTTTTATATTTTGCCCTACCTTTTTCCCTCTTGAATCTTCTAGAGGTCACTCACACTTTCCATACAAGGACAAGCAACAAAGAAAGAAGGAGAAGAAGAGGTAAAGAAGGCACCGACAGTGGGCCTAGTGTGGGAACTCCCTATTTTGTTTTTCCCATTACAAATCCTCTAGAACTCTCTAGGTTTCATGGAACTAACAAATTAATGGGTTATGCCTTGTTTGCTATAAAAGAACTCACTTCCATTCTCAACTTAATTAATAAAAGTTTGAATTACATGGTTAAGAGTCCCTACCACACAAAATTTGTCATAATCTAATATTCCGATGTGTCAACATAGCCAATGCACCCGTATATATATATATAATCGTTAAAGTTTTCTTCTAGTGATTTAATTATATCAAATTAATTAGCCGTAAAATGAAAACGTCTTGAGTCTCTACAGTCGTTATGCTCTTAGCATCTGCTTGCTGGCCCATTTTTTATTGGTATTTTTGGATGGTCGAGCTAGCTCCACATTGGTGGATGTGGCCTATTAGATTCAAAAGGGTCGGGACATTGTTCCTCTAGTCATGCTAAGATATTGCTTGGGCTTTATGCAGTTCATACTGAGGGTGCCCCTTTTTTTGCAGGCAGTGCTTCATTGCTGAAGATACTCACTCTGCTTTCCCTTTTCTATATTCTCGCTCATGTTACTACTCGACTTTCTTTTTTCTTCATTTTCTCTCTATTTGTTTACTCAACTCTCTTTTTTCTATATTCTCTCAACTTTGGCTGATGGAGAAGGTAAACATGCTTGAGAAGCCCATAACTGATAACTATAGTGTGAAGTTATTTGTTCACAGTCGGGTTAACTGTTCTTGCTCTACTAAGGCTTCTTAGAAAGACTTTCTAAACTCTTTGGCTGGAAAGGATATTTCTTAGCAATGCTCCTGGTTGAAAATTTCACTCATGACTATTGCCACCATGGATCACCTAGGAATCCTATTGGTTGGCATGAAGCTTACCACCTTCTATTATCCATACTTCATCCTCCATCAGTTTGGATATAATCAAGTGAGACCAGATGCCATTGTGAGTCACATATACAATTCTCCTCATCAAGCTCCCTTTTTGGGCTAGTATTAGCAGACTTGGGCTTCTCAGTTGATGATGCCAGTCTGCAACAAGTTTGAGAGTATACTCTTTAAGGATTATAAAGCTTGGCTAAGAGAGGAGTTGAAATGCAAGGCAAAGCCAATAGGAGATGCGAAAAGAATGAGGACTTGACTCTTCTTAGTTGTGCTCTAGTATCTTATTGTTTTTTTCTTCTTAGCTTTTTTAGGAAAATGATGAGGACTTGCCAGCCTCTCTTGTTTTATAATCAAACTGAATTAGTAAATCTTATCAATGAAAGTTTCTCCATTTTTAGTTCATGATGACTTTTAAAATATTATTCAAATTAAAGAAAGCATTTGCACTGATCAACTACTTAGAACATGATTACAGAAAAGAGCTTGAACAAAGGTCTGGGCTAAACTTCAAACAGAAGCTACCTATGTATCCCAAAAGAGGGAGCACTAGGCCATAACGTAATTTCGGTTTGGGTTACACTCGGGTATTGACACTCTCCTTTTTTTCATTATCCTAACTTTTGATAAAGTCGCCCTTTCGAGTTTTTTGCCTTGTGGGGCTGCTTTAACTTTTGCATGGACTGCCTTTTTGATTTTCATCTCAGCGAGCTTTTTTTTATTCTCATTTCTCCCTCAAGGGTAAAACTTTTTGAGCTGATCTGAATTGGTTAGTGTGGACAAGACATTCACATCCAAATCCATAAGAATGGCGGCTCCTCCTAACATCACAATCTTGATAAGATAGGGTCTAGGCCAATTATACTTGAACTTGCCCCTTGGGTCAAAAATTGGAGCCCAAATTTCTTTGAGCACCAAGTTGCCTTCTTTCAAGTTTCGAGACTTAACTTTCTTATTGAATTCTCGAGCTATCCTTCTTTAATATCCTTGAATGTCAAATAGTTCCTTGAGTCTTCTTTCATCAAACAACATTAGTTCTTCAAACCTATCCCTTTGTCAATCCACCTCTAAACACTGCTCTAGGCCATTATTATTAAAGACATCATTTCCAACTCTATGGGTAGGACTGTTTCCATTCCATAGACTAATGCATATAGCGTAGCTCTAGTCGAAGTCGTGATCGATGTTTGATATCCCAGAGTGCAAATGGTAGCTTTTTCGGCCAATTCTTGCTTATCTCTATCGTTTTTTGCAAAATTTTCTTCACATTCTTGTTGGCCACTTCTAAGCCCCATTAATCTGTGGTCTGTATAGAGAAGACTTCTGAGCTGTTATTCGATATTCTTCTAGGAGGTCTAAAACTTCTCCCTAAAAGTGGAAACCAATACTAGAAATAACCTCGTGCGGAACTCCGTATCGCCAAATGAGATTTTCCTTAGTAAATTTCGCTACATGGGAGGCTTTCAGAATAGAGTACGAGATGGCTTCAACCCACTTTGTGAAATAGTCGATAGCCATGGGGATAAATTCATGCCCCTTTCAAGCTTTAGGTGTGATATTTCCAATCACGTTACTTCCTCAAACCAAAAATGACCATGGTGAAGTCATGCTACAAAGCTGAGACAGTGGTACGTGCATGAGGTTAGCATGAACTTGACATTTCTGACACCTTTGAACAAACTTATAACAGTCTGTCTCCATTGTCATCCATAAATACTCTTGGCGTAAAATTTTCTTCGCTGACATTAATCCATTCATATGGGATTCGCAAACTCCTCTATAAATTTCTCTCATCAGTTCATGTCCATCTTTTATACTAACATAAAGTTTATTGAGTCCTAGGTATCCTCTCTTGTACAACTTTCCTCAATAGATTATAAACTGTGCGACGAGTCTCCTTATGGCACTTTAATCTTTCTTACTAGCCGGACTAGAATATTCTCCCTTTATAATGAAATTCCATATAGCATGATACCATAGTAATCCATCTGAGACTTCTTGAACTGTAGTAATACTATCAATTGCGAGCTCGTTTGTTGGATCTCTAAGGGTCTCATTCTTACTCCCGGTGGTATGTCGATTATTGAAGTTAGGGTAACCAGGGCATTGGCAAACTTATTCTGCAATCTCAACACAAGAGTGAACATCTATGACGCCCCGTCCTCCAAGCACGTCGGAACATACATAAGTATAGATAAGGAGAATATTCTAACCATTCATTAATATTTATATATCATAAATATTATATTATTAAGAGTTCTAAACTATTCATAAGTACATAACGATTATAATTTCACCAGAAAATTTAACAAAAATTACAGTACGCCCGTAGAAATAGAATAAAAAGAGCAAAAAGTAAAAAACCTAATTCTTTAGCTAGCATTGTCGGGGTCCGCTGGCTCCTGCCACTCACTATGTTCTTCAATTCTGTCTTCTTCTTCGGCGCGACTTTCTCAAGGAACTCATCACACTCACCTGTGGCACGAATGCCATGAGTCAAAGCCCAGAAGCAAATTTCCAAAATCGTCTAACAAACTCACAACAAAATATCCTACAATACATATCATATAATACCCAATACAATTTTAAGGCCAAAT
>JAULJZ010018244.1:0-15917 GCA_032270985.1 Heliamphora pulchella
ATGACGTTCACATTGTCAGGGTATTTCAGATGCTTAAAGGCCCAATTAACCCAAAGCGTCCTTCTTTATCGATGGTGATCAGTCATGGTTTCCATAGCGCCATAGCATTGCTTCTTTTATGGCCAAGTCCTGATTTCATGCCTACATTGCTACTCTTCATAACTGAAAAGTTTATTTATTATTTAGAATAAATTTTATAATTAAATTATCTTCAAAGGCACTGGTAATTTCTAGTAGTACACAATCTTTCTACCCCTTCTACTGTATCGTTTCATGCTTATTTTGCCAAGCATAGGGAGTCCATATTCACAAAATTTACACAACTAGAAAGTGAGAAACGAGGAAAAACAAAAGATAGAGCCTCCATTGTTACCGCGGGAGGAACTTGAGGTGGTAGTTATACTCTGTTTTGTCTTCTAATCAGTATGGCACTCTACCAATTTTGATCCAATAACTAGAGCACCAAATAGAAAACTCATGTTTAGAGTTTGAATAGATGGAAAGGAAAAGTACCCGTTACCAGCTTCCCAAGTATTTAAATGAGGATTTCCATGACATTTGACAGCCAACTCATACTTTGTTCAAGTCTCCCCAAATAATTTCGACATCAATCTTCCAATATAGATGCATCAGAAATCTGGAGAACCAAGAAAATTAGTTAGTTGTAATGACTTGGAAGATAAGATATGTAACACCTGGTATCATACGATACAAGTTAAGAATTCTGATCCTTGAGAAATCGGTTGCTTCGAAAACAAAAATGCTAGACCTGTTCTTTCTTCTTATAAAACCAGGAACTGGCTCCATTGGTGCTTAATTCTAGCCAAAAAGAGCAATTCAAAACATGAGATTTCTGCACCGCAGAGTCGGAGAATGGTAGAATGTACATAGTTTTACCTTTGCATGTGGAGAAGAGAGGCTGTTTTCGTGATTTGAACTCATGACGCTCAGGTTGCAATGGAGCAACCCATGACTCCCGCATTGCACACCACTATGCCAAAGCCCTCCTTTGCACTAATTCTAGCTACTAAATAAAATTTCCATTTTGCAAGATTTTTTCACTTGACGCTTTGGTTAATCTTTCGAACAATTGAAAGAAGGCTCTGCAACAGTACTAAGGGGAAATTGGATATTAAGTCGAGATTATGAGGATGGGTAAGTTTGCATACTCTTTTGGGTGTACCTTCACATTACTATTATTATTTATTTTTTATTTTTTATTTTTTTCATGAGTGGGTAAAGCTTCACTTGATATCGACAAATACTCCCTCAAGAGCTAAATTTTGGTCTCCAGCATAAATGCTGAGGGAAACAAACTAACCGCCATCAATTATATGCTGTATTTCAGAATGAGTTGCCTTATTATACAATTATAAGATTATTGGGTAGATTCAGATGATATTCTAATTTTACATTAGTTTATTTCTATGAAACTAACATAAAATTTCATTTCAAATCAACGGTGTTTATAAGATGGCACATATATTAACTAACTATAAGAAAATTCAACAATTTCACATATCAATACCTTCTAAGAAAGACTCTACAATCCATTAGTGAAAGACAAGGAAGAGAAGACTCTAAACGGAATGAAATATGAAGTAAAGATACATACCTACTTTAATCCAATCTAGTCAGCCCTCAGCTGCGTCCAAACTTGTAAGATGAGAATGCCCAAATCTTGAAGCCAAAAAAACATATGATATAACAACTGCAACAAGGACGCCAAGCACCATCATAAATAGTTGGAAATTAGCAAGCAATTCGCCTCGGACTTGGTAGCTTATTGAATGACATGAGATATCATCTCCCTTGAGCCGGCAACCAGAAGGCATCATTGGGCCATAGAGAGTAAATGCAGTTTGATAGAACCAAAGGCCTTGGAATGTTATGGCAATTCCATTACACAAATCGACTGGGAAGCTAGTTGGGAAGAGCGCTCCAGCAAGAGATGATGAAAGGCAGAGGGCTATTAGGAGGACGAGGATGAGGTGGTAGTATCCCTCGAGACCCTTATGGGTAGTCGAGTGGAAGTAAAAGAGAAGATACTCTGCACAGAATGCTGCAGCAGCTATGAAACACAACGCACCTTCCCGCAAGGGAAGAAAGCTGAACGGGAGAGAAAACAAAAGTCAGATTATCATAATATTTATCAGCTGTTGAAAGCTAAATCACTTCACAATAATGGGGTTTCAGGATAGTGGATCAAGCCCTTTAATGAGCATTGGAGGCATGATTAATGGTATCAAACTTAATGAGTCATGTAATAATGATCCAAACATAGTTTTCATGCATAACCTTCCTTTCACACATTATATATCATTATTATGTGCAATATCCAACATTCACAATTTTTGTATACTATTCTGCCTTGTACTATGAAAAAAAAAACAACAACAATCGAGGTCTCAAGATTCCGTAAGACAATTGCTCATGAAAACCTCCCAAGGGACAGTCCAACTCTTGAGACTCCAATATTTTGTAGCCCAAGTGCTAAAACAAAAGTGCACAGAAGAAAAAAAAAAAGGCACTTCAAGGTTTTTATAAGGCCTTTTTGGGTCTTTTAGTGTACTTTTTCCAACTTTAGTCAAAGCAAACATATTTTTTAGATTTGTTTTATCACTACAGATGGGAAAAGTAAAAAATTTAGACCAAAAAAAGAAAAAAGTTCAGAGAAGACGAAAAAAAGCCACTACAAAAATGCTTTAAAAAAGATATCCCAAACAGTGTTTAAAAGTTAAATGGTTTTTGTTTAACACCTCATCAATATGCACTTAAAGTTGACAGTCCAATACACGTCATCTTATCAGATTAAAGTGACCATGGCCTACAATTTATTTTCTCCTGTCTTCCATTGCTAATACGATATTCTTTCAATTCTGAAGTAAATTGAAGAATGAAGATTTTCCCCTCTGCCTCTAGTCCTTAATCTTCCAAAAAGGAAGATAAAAATTGTTTTCGTATCTAGATTTGTAATTTTGTACAAAGGAGTTCTATTTCATAAACTGAAAGCATATTACTTAACCTGAAAAGCAACATGGGTTTTTTACAAGTATGCCTGTGTTTTTATAACAATCAAAACTAGGCAGTTTTGGAAGTTACTGTTCTGAGGTTTATATGACTTGAACTTGGGTATACAACAGGGACATCCCTTAAGGTTTGAAATTTTTTATTGAGCCAGAGACCTTTTATGATGTGATTTGCATTTTGAACAAGACAGGAAAATATGAATTTTTTCCCCCACACAAACTAGACAAAGCTCTAATCAGTAACGAAATGAAGAGGCCATTTTTCCATGTAGGAGGCAAGTGATAAAAATAAATAAAAAAAGGTGCAGATTGTGGGCAATCATGTTTTGGGCTAATTACACACTTCCCCAAAGGTTTCTGACAATTGCAAGAACCTCCCTTGAGGTTTTCAAAATTACAGTTGACCACTCTTGCTTAACTTGATATTACCAAGATTCCCATTTCTGTAAATCTTCCACACAGGCGGAATTAAAATTCAGTAATGAAATGACGAAAAATCTTCAAATTATACCCTTATGTTATTCAAACCCCTCTTATCCTATTTCTAGGTTAATAAAGCCTCCCCGAAGATAAGTTAGCTCATCTTATCTCTATAACGTTGAGATGAGAGGTATTTGGCTGTGGGGGTGGTGGAGGGAGGTGTTTGGTTATGTTTGGTAATTTGGTATTAAACACTGCTGATCAAAAACCCAAAAAAAAAAAAGAAGGCATCAAGCCCTAAAAAAAATGCTGACACTAGCATTTTATGTTAATAGTCTAACAACAACTTAACAAAACGGAATCTTGGTATAGTCACGTAAAGCAAGGGAGGTAGGTCAATGTAATTCCAAAATATTAGGGGAGGTCCCTGCAATTGTTAGAAACCAAGCAGAGGTGACTGTAATTAGCTCTTTGTTTAATTTACTATCAACTCTCAACTCTACACTTAAATTTAATTGTGGAAATCAAATACTATCTCCCACAATTGACTATTGTATCGAAGATGAAAACTATACATTACATATTACAATCAAAACAAATTTAACACTTGATAATTACTATTTCACTTTCATATTTCCTAGGAAACTAGTTTTGTATGATTTCAATAACATGGAGATGCCAAAATGTGTTAAAGAACGTGCATTGCGTCACCAGGAAACCAAAGCATGTACATTCGGAAAACAAGTTAACACATAGATTTGATGAAAAAAATTCTCTGCAGGAACTGTTACACCTAGTGGCTAGGGCCCATTATAGAATGGGAAAGCATTTACGGTCATCAAAATGAAAATGTAGAATATCTCTTGGCCTCGAGAGATCTCTCCTCCATTAAGGCCTCTGATCAGCCAATTTGCTTTTGAAGTCTTGTTGTCGTGTGACTCTCCAAACTGCAAAATATTTTTTAGGTACAATTTCAAACATAACTGCGAGTGTGTTTTCTTTTGTTTTTTTTAATCTCAATCTATGATTAAAGGTAAATCTTGATTTCTTAAAACTGCAGAAGTTGATTATATGAAACTAAGTCTAATATTCTATGGGTAAAATAACCAGAATCCTAGTCGTGATTAGCACCAATACTAGGACAGAGATGATACCAAAGAATACAACTCTCCATAGGTGATATGGCTGACATTAATTAACTCCGGATGTAGAATCAAGTATTACAACTCTAGAGGAAATTTAGGGCAGTACTCCCATTTTTAGTGTTGTATGGCAATGAATTTTAACGAAGAATAAAGTATTACAATGCAAGCCACTATATACTCCCTCTTTGAAAGACTAAGCTAGGCGGAGGAATACAGAAAAGCCACACCAAAGAAGCCAAGTGTGCACAAAGAGAAAAGGCCAATATCTAGTTCTCATCGAATGTAGATGACTTCATCACAACCTACCACTCCCTTTCATTTTCCATGGTTTTCCCTTTGCAGCATAGCAAGGATGTAAAACAAATAGCTTTGCAATGTAGAGGGTGTTTGTTAAAATTTATTTTTTTTCTTTTAGCTTGTAGCTCAACAAAAAATTAAGAAAATCCAAACAAGTATGCTTTATAGCTTTTTGCTCGTAAATTCCAATTCTGAATCAACAAACACAAATTCTACTGTTTAAAACTATAAGTTTACAGGTATAACAAATATTTGTAACTTCTGTTTGAAATCATAGTCACATCTTTTCAGCTATAATCTAATTTCAGCTACACCAAACACACCATAATCATTGGCACTTCTGAGGTCAATAATTGGCATCTCAACTGTCCAGATTTCTAGTAAAACTTCACATTTAGAGCTCCATTTAGTCTATAGTCAACAAGTTTGCCCTCCAGCTCACGCTAAATGCCAACAAAGTAGGATAAAATTACAGAAGACATGAAGCTTCTAGTCCTACGGTCTCTGTTGTTTTACTAAATATCTCAAATAATTGGAATCCAAGTAGTCTAAGCAAGGTGAAAGTCTGGTTTTATGGAACCCAAGAATAAATACGACGGCTGAAACTCTCCATTTGCAACATTTTCATTATAAAGTAAACAGATTTCACTTAATAATTACATGAGGAAAAGGCTGAATATTAAAGGAGAGATAGACTGACCTGGTTTTCTCTGAAAGCAGAGTGACGACACCGAAGATGAAGAACATGAGAAGCATTCCTGAATGCTCAAAATTGTTCATGTGAAAAGGGTCCAATACACCATGTACAAAGAACTTGAAGTGGGTACCAAACAAGAGCTCTACACACAGGTCAATAAAACCTCCAACCACTATAAGGTAAAGCTCCAAGTACTTAATCTTTCCATCAAAACTCGGCACAGGGTTCCAAACCCTAACACGAAACGATTGGGGGTCAGATACATATCGGACCACGGAGCTCCACATGTGCCACAACCCAACCAGAAGGAACAATGTCCCTGGAAGAACATGCCCTATGAAAGACCCCATCACTCTCTATCTCCCTCTCCCTATTATTATTCCTTCTTTCTCCCCCTCTCTTCAAACAACCAAACCTCAATCTCACAACTTCTTTAGTTCTTTCACACTCCCTCTCAAAGTGATTCCACCAATCACATGAATAAACCTTTTTTGGTAGCCACTTCTCTATCTCAGCTCTCTATCACTGAGAATCAGCCTAGCAACCAAGCCAAGAAATGGGGCTTTCATGATAAGTACAATATTCTGTACAAATTCTTTACAAAAATGATATGTGCACCGAATCATATACACTCCTCTCAAATGGGATGGGACCCACAAAAGGGGACAATGTGTTTGGTGTGGGTGTCTGTGGACGTAGCAGAACTCAATTCTTTAACCAAACCTACAGGCTACAGAAAACTTCTTTTTTTAGTAAATTCTCCTTTTTCTTCTTCTTTTCTCTAACTTCCGAAACAGAGACGCAGAATCTTTAGGACCTCACCCTTTTTTCTCGAAATCAATTAATTAGTTCCTGTTAAGAAAGAAATGTACTTTTTCCATCAAATTACTTTGCTAAAGCACTTAAGAAAATCAAAGTTCTAAAGTACCAACAAGAAAGTAAAATTCGTGCACTCTTTCGATTATCATCGTCAATGATTAAAAAAAACTGATCATGAATCCATGATTCATGATTAGTTCAACAAAAGGAAACACCAAACCAGTCGAATAATAGAAGCTTGAAAAGGGACCTTTTCAATGGCCATTTTGTAAGTCTCAAACAGCCCAGAATCCAGATATTTGGTTCGTAAAAACAACTCGAACAGATACTTAGAACTTCTGAAGCCATTAACAGAACAGCTGATTTTGGAATAACAGAAGAGTTGATTTTGGAATGATTTCTGCCTCCAAAAAAGGATGCTTTCGAACTCGATCTTCAATGGAAAAGTGGGCAAATTATAAGGTCCTCATCTTGTGAGGAAATGCGACGGACGGGGAATCAAAATGATTGATGCAAGTTTTGTCTGGGATGCCTAAATTTTTTATTTTTTTAAAGGAAAAAATTAAAGTATTTTAGATAATTTTTTAGGACAGATTTTTATTTACAAATATTTAAATTTTTTTTGTTTTTTATTTTTTATTTTTAAATTGTAGTATTTAAAATATTAGCATAATTTTTTTATTCTTGAGAATAAAATTAATTTTTTAATTAAAAATATTATAATTATTTTACTAGAAGAATATATAATGTGAGATGTGTATAACTTGTTTTTAATTTTTTTTAAATTAGTTGACTTTTTAAATATATCAAACGGTACACTTAAAAGTTAGTTTTTTTTTTTATGTTTTTAACTACAAAAAAATATTTTAATTGAAACTAAGTTATTTGGTAAATTATAATTTGTAAAAATAATTAATTGGATAAAAATTTATTTTTTTCAAATTAAATAGTATTACTATTTTATACAATTCATTATAATAGTAATATATCATTGGTATTAATAGTAAATAAGTTATCAAATATAGTATTATTATCTTTTAAAATATAGTGATAGAAATAGAATAATTTAGAAATTAGTGTTTTAATTTGATTTTTTAATTTTATTAAATTTTTTTTTTTTTGACTAAATAGTCTATTTTAGCTTTTAAATTTTTTAGTTAAAAAAATAAATCAATCAATTGGGCCTAAGTGAATTACCTCGGTACCTTATTTACGTAACACGAATAGACTAATATTGTACCACTGATGATATTCCAAGCAAAGATATTCCACTGAATTATTAATAGCTCGTTTGGAAAACAAAGGGAGAAAAAAAATACTTAAGTAATAAAAGAAAAAAAATAATAATTGTGCTTTCTCTCCATTTTATTTGAATAAATAGGAAAAAATAATAAATTATTATTATTTTTCTCCTATCATGTTTAATTAGTTTCAATAAAAAAAAAAGAAATAGAAGAGTCATATATAATATTACTAAGCTAATCGCATTGTAAAAATAAAATTACTTAATATATTTATTTTTAGAGTGTCAATATTAACATTAAATAGATAGCCCAATGAGATTTCCAGTGATTTCTTCGCTTTTAGTAAAATCAACAATTAAATGGGTCCTTGGCTTCTTTTAGGACAAATTATTTGAGATTAAAATTAATACTCATTTATAAGTAGAAACTAGGACGATAAAAGTGAAATAAAGGCAAAAAAAAAGCATATATGGGAATAAGAAATTAATATTTATTACACCCCATTTGATAACGTTTATTATTTTTTGTTTTTGTTTTAAAAATTTTCTATAAACTATAAACAAAATCATGTTTGATAATTATTATGATTTTCAAAAATATATAAACAATTTTAAAAATTTACTAATTTTTTGTAAATAGAAAATTTGTTTTTTTTTTCTTCTTATTTTGTAACAAAATCTTTATTTTATTTTTTTTTCTTCCACCACATTTGATCACCACTTTCAGTCACTCCTTTCGCCACAACCTCTAACAACTACTTTCGGTTACCACTCTCAACCACCACTTCCGACTATTACTTTTAACTATTATTGCTACATGTTGCTGTTATTGTCAGCGAACACATGCAGTCACCACTTTTGATCGCAACCTCTAGTCACCACGTTTGGCCATCGCTTTGATCACTACATTTGTCTACTACCTTAAACTCCCTCTTTTTCAAATATTTATGTGTCAAATTATATTTTTGATTTTTATTTTTTTAAAAAATAACTATAAAAGAAAAACAAAAAGGACCAAGGTTACCAAATGGAGCCAAACACATGTTTAATTTTTAAATTTTTCGTGATGAATAATTTTATACTTCTACATTTATATATATATTAACGAAAATAGGGTTTTCATGAGAGTGAATGTGAGAGTTCCAAAACCTAAATCCTAATTTTCTAAAATTTTGAGTTTTAAAAAGATTAAAAAATTATCTTATTGGCTATCCTGTATTTGTGATTTTGAAAAAAATATTTTAAGAAAAATTCTATTAGGTAAAAATCCCATGATTTAAGGGAATAAATTTCCTTTTCTATTAGGTAAAAAATTTCATGATTTATCAAACTAAATTTGATTGGCTAATTCAGTCGAGAATTAGTGGGATTAGTTACCTTTGTAATATCTAATTTTTTATTGACTAACCTATCCATGATTTATGAGATTAATTACCTATTTAATTTTGTTTTTACACTAGCTAATTCCATAATATGTGTGATTATTTGTCTTCTATAAATTAGATTTAAAGATATATTAAAAAATTATAAGATAATTCTTTATTTTTTAAAAATTTGAAATTTTAAACAAAAATTTCATTAAGTAAGAACTCTCGAATAAAATTTAGGAGCAAAACTATAAAGTATTATATTGGTTAGCCTTTATGATAATTAAGAGGATTTTATACACTAGTTCATTCCATATTACATGTAATTTTCTTTTTATAAATTAGATTTAAAGATATATATAAAAAATTATTAGATAACTCTTTATTTTTTGAAAATTTCAATTTTTAAACATAGATTTTATTAAGTATGAACCCTTGAAAATTTTTAATAGCAAAACTACAAAGTATATATATATTTTTTAATTGATAAAAACCAACCTTATACGAATTATAATATTTTACTAATAAAAAAGTATATTTACTTTTCTCATAAATCTTGACTTCATAATCTTTGTTATTATTAAGACCCTTCGAAATGAGAAAAAAATAAATGATAAATAAAATGAATAATAAATATAATTAAATAGTAAGAGTAAATGTTAGATGCTTTGCAAATAATTAACAATTTAGACTTTTTTTAGTAGCAGAAGTTTTTTTAATTTATTTTTGGCAATTTCATATTCTCAAGTTAAGAATTGTCATTTTTTTTTGTTTAAAGAATATCATATTGATTATCCTTTATTTTTATTTTTTTAAATTATTAAATTTAAAATATTTAAAAAGTTCAATTGACCGACTCACGCAACTAATTGCAACTAAAATCATTTCAAAAAATGCTATTGACTATCACACATAATAATCTTCGAAATTTTAAATTATAAATAAATTTTAGACAATTGCACTACTCTTCTCTATTTTAGTAATAAGGCACAACATCTCTTTCAATTTCTTTATCTATTTTCACACGCATGTATATTTTGTATGCGTGGTGGTATGTAGGTACATTAACTTTTTTTATTATTTTGATTTTATATAGTGATAATATATATACTTTGTAACTTTTTCTATTGCAATACTTATAAAACACACAAAAAATACAAATATAAAAGTGTGACTTGATTTGTTTAATTTGTATTTATAATATTTTTTGTGGCCTATTTTGTATTCTAAAAATGAGATGAAATTTACAAATTTATTTTTCTGTATTTACAACTCTTACTTGAGTCTATTCGTGTTCTCCAAAATACGAAGAAATTTAAAAATAAAATAATATTTACTTTCTAAATAGTGCTAAAGAAGATAATTTTGTACATACTAAGTTAAATTTGTTCAAATATATATTACCGGTTTTTCTTTTCTTTTAGTGTTCACTTATGTATTTTTTTGCTTCTTAGTCTCAATAAATTATTTTTATTGAGATTAATATATAATTAAATCTAATTTAGGTGAAATTAAATATGAAAGTGATATGTATAAAATAAATTTTTATTAAAAAAAGGTATATATATATATATATATATATATATATATATATATTTGCTAAAAGAATTATTTATTTTACAACCAAATTATTTTAATACAAATTTAAGGTGCACGGGTTTGTACTTGTAATGTAATATGAGAAAAGAAAAAAAGGACTATGCATAAAGAAAGTAAAGCAGTTTTTTTTTTTTCATTTTTTTTATCTTTCTGATCAACAAAACCAAAGATTTTTCCCCCTTTTTATTTTCTTTCTTATCAACAAAACCAAGCATATATGGAGGTATCATCCTCAATTTTAGAAAAGTTAACTAATTGTTAGCTTATTCAAGTCGTTTTTAGATCATAAACTATAAAGAGAAAATGCAACAACTACTTTCTGATATGGAAAGAACAAAATTTCATAAAAAAATAAAAAAACTCCACAACATACGAGAAGCAACAGCATTTTGATCCCTCCGTTTAAGAATAAATTATTAGAATGTTTTTAAATTTATTAATGATATGTTTTCTAATACGCACAAAAATATATATTTTTTTTTGATAATTCAAAGTGTTTGAGCCAATTTACGTACATATCGACCATAAATTTTAATATGTATTTATAAGACAATGAAATAAAAATATAATTTCTTATTGCATATTAAATCAATGAAATCTTTGGAAACCTCCATCCCGAGAGTTTGGGTGTAATCATGATTCGGCGGTTATCTAAGATTGAAAACTTTTAGTAAAAATACCAAGTGAGACATTTTCTTGTATATAATTGGAAATATCTCATTCTGAATGGTGTAGGGTTCTTTTGGGAGATAATTAATTAATAAATAATTAGAGATGTAAAATATGCAAAGTAATAAAAAAATAGAACAGAGGGAGAGTGATGGTTGAGTGAAAGAGAAGGCTAATTGAGTTTGAAGTATTTGACAGTATAAGCATGATTGATAGAAAATAATATGAAATTAGAATATAAATTATTATTCTTATGAGCACAACCGTCCCTCCTATTTATAACTCGTTTATGGTGTTATTATGATTAAAATGAGAATCTTAAGAGATCAAGTCAAATCCTGAAATATGATCTCAAAGAATCAAGTGAGTTTATCTAAGGATCGATCATTTTTTTAAAAATCAGAATTAGTATTTTATTCCAACTCAACTATGACAACCAACATGTGTCCAATGGGTACCTGACCCACTCGGGTCAGGCGCTCGACCCACTCGAGTAGAGTGACTCTAAATCACTTGAGTAGGTGGGTCCCAAAAGATTTTCATAATGTGACAAATTCTTTCCTTAACCACCAAATCATATGTCTCCCAACGTCTTGTGCAGATTTATACTGCCATTATCTTCTCTGTTTCTGAGGCATACTTTTGATTATTAGAGGAATCTATGATAATATAGTATGTGTTATACGTTCGATTTATTCAGTCTGTGCTGAACCACATAATCTGTGCTATATCATCACACACACACACACACACACATATATATATATATGCCTCGTTTGGATAAATAGTTTATTTGCTTATTGTAAAATAAGCAAAAATAGCAATAAGCAAGTTCGTTTGCCTACCTTAACTTTTAAGTGGCTTGCTTATTTATTTATTTTTACTTATTTGCTTAAATAAGTAATAATGTTTAGCTTAAATCTTGCTTAAAGGTTACTTATTTGGTTTATTGGCTTAAATTTTATTTATTTAACAAACCAAATAAAATTACTTATTTAATTGCTTATAAACTAAATAAGCCAATAAATAAATTATCGAAACGGGCCATAATTAAACTGTAGATGGATTACCGGTAAAAATTCTTGCACGAATCCTCGTTAATCACAATCAAAGGTTAAGTGAAGGATGATGGTTAGGTGAAAATAGTTAATGGTTTAAGACTATTAATATTATTATATAAATACATGGTACGAGTTATTTTTAGAAAGTAAATTAAAAAATGTATATATATTTTTTGTAATTTATAGATGTTATAGATGATTAAAAATATACGTACATGCTGCTCTTAGATTTTTTCAAATTCAAGTTACTATTATTTTTAAAAAATAAATAAATTAATTTTAATCACGACAATTATAATGAATAACAATACTTGATCGTGTAAATTTTAAAATTTTGGTACTAAAAGATCGGAACAGTAATTTTTTAAAATTAAAGATTTTTAAGAAAATTTTAACATTTAAAATTTAAAATAAAAAATATTTTTCATAAAATCTATTTAACAAGCAATAATAAAATTGGAATCTCTATTTATAATTAATTTTATTTTAAAAAATATTCATATTGTTCTACATATAAATTTTTTGAAAATAATGTACAGTTAACTATTTATTTTTAGTAATTAACAATTATACTATTGTAACGACCGAAGTGAATTATTGACTCAATAACTTCAATAAATAGTCTAACAACGCGTCCCAAAAAATTTAAGCTAAGTTATTAGTAATAGCCACGAGTTTTATTATATACTAAACTTATTTTTTATCTTTTACCGATTTGGGATGGGGTGTCACAACTATAATTTCACTTTATTTCATATAAAAATCTGCCCTGTTGGGGATATTTGCTTATTTACTTATTTTATTTTGTTTATTTTTATTTTTAATATATTTTTTTATCGTTTAGTCAACTTATTGTACTTTTTAACTTTTCTCATCAAGACAACTCGAAAAAATATTTTTAATCAAAATATAAAAAAATTTTGAAAAGACAAAAATAAGTCAATAAGTCAAATTTTATGTTTGATAATATTTTTATTTTTTTACATCGAGACAATTTAGAAAAATAAAAAATCTTAATTAAAAGATAAAAAAAACAAAAATAAGTTAATTTTATAAAATTTAGTCCAAACGGGCCTTTGCCTCATCGACAAAAATAGAGGTAAACAAAAACTTGAGAAATGACAAAGGGGTGAGACAATTTTTTTAATTAAAATAAAAATAATTAA
Source organism: Heliamphora pulchella (assembly GCA_032270985.1). Classification (NCBI taxonomy): domain Eukaryota; kingdom Viridiplantae; phylum Streptophyta; class Magnoliopsida; order Ericales; family Sarraceniaceae; genus Heliamphora; species Heliamphora pulchella. The sequence continues at coordinate 13,513 of JAULJZ010018244.1, forward strand.
CTAAAAATTAATCATAAATATATTTTTTATTCTTGTCATCAAGAATAATTAAAAAAAATTAAAAAATAAAAAATTTGAAAACATTTAAAAATAAAATAAACCAATTAACACAAATGTATATTATAATTCCAAAGGGTTGACCCACTCATCGAGTTTTGAAACTTAGGAGTTTGCTCTCTTTTAGATTTCAAGTTTAAAATCTTTTATATTGTATTTAAATTCAATATAAATATATTTCAAGTTTTCTCTTGTTAATGAACTTTAATGGAGCATAAGTGATAAATTAATTTTATTTGTATGTCTTTGGTCTCAAGTTCAAGTTATTTTATCTTTATTTGTTCAATTTATATTAAGTTATAATAATTTTAATATTATTCTAAACCATCGATAATTTTATAATGCAAAATAATATGAATAAAATATAAAAAAATTTATTATCATAATATACTTAAGTTGTAACTTTTTAATACTAAAATATTAATTCTATTTTTACTAATTGTAATCAAATACAAAATATTGACTAAAAAATTATTTTATTGTTAAAAAGTTAATAACATATAAGTTAAAAGCTTGATGTATAAGTGGTACTATATTCTATTCAATTTTTTTTCGTAAATTTAGTTTTGTTGAAACATGACTACAAACATATTGTATTCATTTAAATTTTTATAATTAATTTTTAAATTTATCTCAAAATATATTGAAACCCCATATCGCAAACTCGCATTGGGCCTTAAAATTTTCAGGGCCGGCTCTACTTCTTAGATGCTATTAATTTTTTGGGGTCAGTTCATACGAGACTTTGTCTCGAATTTAATTGAAATTTTCGTAAGTGGACGGTGGAATTGATCCCCTAAGAATTAGTCGAGGTGCGCATAAGCTGGTCCAAACATCCTGAGTTATCAAAAACAATCTATATTACTTATTTTCAATTCTAGTGTTTTTTTTAATATTTTGATTAATTTCGTTTTTTATTTTTTAAATAATAAAAATATCTATAAAAAAAAAAAAAAACTAAAAGTTTTCCCCAAACGGTGTTCCGTTCCTCCCACTCCCACCCCTTCTTCTACATTCCGGCCAATTTCGCGCAATTCACCGGTGAACAGATCGCATGAGAGCCCTCACGAGTAAATACAAAGCAGGTATATGTAATGCATGCGTATGCACTCTGCACAATACATACTTTCTTGTCTCTATCCGTCTCTTTCTCTTCCTGGTTTTCCTCACATCTATTTTTAAGCGATTCTGGTGCAGAATTGAGGGGAATCTGATCGTGCATGTGTTGAGAATGATGAATTGATGATCATCAATAGTTCGGGGAATTGGCTGGGGTTCCGGGATTCGTTGAAATGCGGAGGTTTCGATTGCGCCTTGCAAGTTTGAATTTCTTTGAGTGAATGAGGACCACAATCATCGATTTGGATTCGAGATTGTGCTGGTATTCGTCCGACGGTTTTTGCTAGATTGTAGGAATTTTTGATTCTTGATGATAAAGATCGATCAATGTACTTAGGCTAGATTGGTTTGGCGGAAGTGAGGATTGTAGTCCGAGCTTCCGGATCTGTGAGATTCTCGGAAATTCGTGACACTTTGGAGGTTTTTTTTTTTTTAGGGTATGAGAGGCATTGTAATTGGTGGATTGTGAGTATCGAAGTTAGGCCACCATGTCGAAAGTGGTTTACGAGGGATGGATGGTTCGGTATGGGCGGAGGAAGATTGGAAGGTCCTTTATTCATATGCGGTACTTCGTGCTCGAGTCTAGATTGCTTGCCTATTACAAGAGGAAGCCTCAGGAGAATGTGGTAATGCTTCAATTTTGAAATTTGTTGTTACGTTTTTTGTATTTTTTAATTTTTTTTCTTTAATAATAATGCTTGCTGGAACATAAATTACTCTACCTTTTGAGGGAGTCTCATAGTGAGTTGAATTTTTCTTTCTTCCGAAAGTATGCGGTTGGCAAAGTAAGAACACATTCTTAAAAAAAAAAAGAAAAAAGAAAAAAGAAAAGAAAAGAAGGAAAAGGAAAAAAGAAAAAGAAGATTCTTATATAGAAGGATCCCACAATGCACAGTTGGTTCCATATGCAATATGTGACTATCTGTGACATTATAGTGAGTTTCAACCCTAAATTACAGAATTAAGAAAAATTACAGAATTGTTTCTTAATTTTTCTTGTGTTTAATTAGGTTCCAATCAAGACCCTTCTCATAGATGGCAATTGTCGGGTGGAAGATCGAGGCTTGAAAACTCATCATGGACATGTGAGCTGTTATGTGTTTTTTTTTAAAAAAAATTAATTAATTAATTTTGCAGAAACTTGAGTGATATGCAACTTGGAAACACATGAACTGAACCATTTGGACTGGGCAAAAATTGGCAGTGAAGATTTTTTATTTAGCATCAGT
>JAULJZ010018265.1:0-15915 GCA_032270985.1 Heliamphora pulchella
CCGTTGGTGAAAGTCCGAGAAGACGCTGTGATTGGGTGGCGGCCCGTCGGTGAAAGTCCGAGAAGACGCCTGGATTGGGCAGTGGTCCATCGGTGAAAAATCGAGAAGATTCATGGATTGCATGAACTGCATATTGGGACGGATAGACCAAATTTCTTAAAATTGTATTATCGGCACGGGAGTCGTAATACTCGAATCGTTTTCAGGGCTCTGATGAGTCGACAAATGGTTTTTATTCTCGCTTTCCCATTACATGTGTTGTTTAGAATCTGCTGAGCTTTGGCTCATGGTGTGGGATTTGCTTTTCTTCAGGTACCGGTCACTGAGATTGATCTGTAGGTGCTGAAGAGGTGGAAGAGCTGTAGTCTTTCTTTTTGCTAGTTTTGTTGCATATATGTTGTAACATATTTTTCGGGCGTTGGAGCCGTGTAATGTTGTCGTTTGGCGTTTATATATAATGCATGTATGGTTTATTTTGAGAGTGTTCTCTCTGGTTGGGTATCATGTTGGGTTGTTTTTAGATGTTTCACGTGACCCAGAGTTTGGGACGTGACAACTTGGTATCCGAGTTCTGGGTTCGAATACCTATGAGCCGTGGAAGGAGGTTGCATCACCGTGTGAGGTAGATTACGTGTGCTTGACTGCATGTATTTAAATGTTTTGATAACATGAACGTGATAGCATGCGGGTCTTACGTGGACGATGTGTCTATGTGAGCATGGAGGTTGAATCTTAGGAGTGATAGTCCTGCTTTTGGGCATTTGGATTAACAAACTTGGGAGCCAAGTTAGAAACGCGTTTAGCTGACGTGATTTCTAGCAAGAAATCTAAGTAGGTTATCCAGATAGACGTGTCATTCTTGTTGGTTCTCCTCGGTATATGTGGGGTTATTTAGCATGAACCTATGTGGTTATGTGATAGCATGCTAAGTGTTTAGCGTTTATGTTTATGCGATGTCGGCGAGGAGAGGGCGAGGCCGTGGTCGTGGCCGTGGCCGTGCTGGCCAAGGGGATGTTTCTATCCCTGATGTTGGGATGCTAATGCTCCCCAGGGACCGATGGATGTGACAGAGCTGTTGCGTGTGCTGGTTGGTTCTATCTAGCAGCTGGATGCTAGGGGTGAACCTGTTAGGGAGAGGGTGCCTGAGGCGAGGGCTACAATTGCGATGCGGGAGTTCAGACGCATGGACCCACCTACCTTTGCAGGAGATCCTGATACTCTTTTGGTGACAGAGTGGTTAGAGTTGACGACTCGGATCCTGGACACATTGCAGATTGTGGAGGATGAGTTGCGGGTTTCTTTTGCCACCTTTCAGCTGAGAGGTGATGCTCATCAGTGGTGGAGATACGCCATGACTACAGTAGGGGCCACATGGGCAGCTTTCACACGAGTCTTTCTGGAGAGATATTTCCCGGCGTCGAGGAGGGATTTATGCAGGGAGGAGTTCTATTCTCTTACCTAGGGGACCATGGACATCATGCAGTACGAGGCCAGGTTTACGAGCTTGTCTCGGTTTTCACCAGAGGTGGAGTGCACATATGAGTTAATTTCGATGAGGTTTGAGTGGGGCTTGAGGTCGGCGATCAAGGAGCGAGTGGCTGTGATGAGATATCGTGTGTTTAGACAATTGGTGGAGGCAGCAACGAAAGTTGAGAATGCTTTGGCTGAGACTCGAGCTTCGAGGGAGGCACAGACAGCTGGGCGTGCCAGTAAGAGGCAGAGGTCCTCTGGCCCTAGTTTCTATCCATCTGGATCACAATAGTTTTCAGCACCATCACCATCTATGGCTTCATCTAGGAGGCCGGAGCAGCGAGAGTTGTCCTGCTTTGGATGTAGACAGCCGGTGCATCGTGCAACGGATTGTTTACAGTCGAGACCATCCAAGAGTTTGGCTCCAGTGCAGCCGCAGGGGAGGGACCCATCAGTTTGCTATGAGTGTGGACAGTCTAGACACATTCGTAGGAATTGTCCCCAGAGAGGCACTGCGCCGAGCAGGGAGGACACACGAGTGGGTTCGTATGCGTAGGGTCGACAGCAGCCTTTCGCAATACAGACTTCCCGGGTGGCAGGTGGGAGCACATCAGTTCAGTCGGTGCGGCAACCGACAGCTCCGAGTTATGGCAGACAGGACAGAGTGAGGTTGCCCCGAGTGTATTCTCTTGCAGCTCGCGGTTCATCTAGGGGACCGATCGGGCCAGAGGATGCTGATACACCTTCGGCGAGCAGAGGTACTTTCTGAGTATGCAGATTAAGGATCAGATTCTTCATTCCATCTGTTTGGGGTCGGTTATGGATCCCGTGGATGGTGTGCTGTGTTGAGGCAGCGGTTGGTAATGATGTGAGGTTGGGAGTGTTGTAGATCCCGAGTCCTTGAGATAGTTGGCCGTTGTCTAGGATGCCTGATCTTGTTTGACAATATCCTAGGAATGGTTTGGCTGACCATCTTGTGTGCCTATGTCGATTGCGATCGACGGTTTGTTGTTTTGGCCTTGAGTTGAATTTCGAGGGCAAAATTCCTTTAAGGGGGGTAGAGTTGTGAGACCCTGACCCGTTTTCTTTTTTCGGCGTTTTCAGACGCGCGTTATATGTTTTCGTTCCAGCATATTTTTACTGCTTTTGATGCATGATCGGGCTTAGATATGCATGCGGGGTAGATTCCCGGGGCCATGGGCCATTGTGGCGCGAATCTCAAAAATTTTTTTTTAAAAGAAGATATTTTCTGACGAGCCTATAAATATCTTCCTTTAGATATTTATTCAAAAATATCTCCCACCTCTTTCTTTCTTCTCTCTCTCTACAAGTTTTTCTCTGCCTTCTCTCTAAGTTCTCGGGGGCTCGGGGCTCGATTTTTAGCAATCCAACAGTGGATCTGTGGTTTTGGAGCGGTGGACTACGCAACCATCCGGTCAGATTTTGATTCCGGCAAAACTCGATTTTGCACGTGGTTTGAGGCGTCGAGTTTTGAACTCACCGAGGTAGGATTCTAGACCTGTATGTAGTATAAGGGTGCCTTTTTACCGGTTAGAACTCCGTAGATCTGACTTTGTACCAAAATGGGTTTTTGGGTTTAAAACTGATTTTTCGTCGATTTCGTGGATGTAATCGGGCGTAAGGAGTTTCTTTGGAGGTCTCGGTGTTAGGCCTAGATGTATGGATGTTCACGGCTGTTGAATCGGTGTTCGGAGGCTTCGCTTCGAGGCTTCGCTTCGAGGCTTGGAGGGTTGAACCTGTAGCTCGAAATTAGTTTCTGGGTGGGTTCAGTTGACTGAACTCATAGGTTTAGTCGACTGGATTGGTGTTCTTGAGGTTCAGTCGACTGGACCTCGAGGGTCAGTCGACTGGATAGTGCTTCTGGGCATTTTGGCCGTTTCTAGTAGGTTTTTCAATCTACTGGGGGTTGGGTCCAGTCGACTGAATTCTGGGCTGTTTGTTGGTGGTTTTGGGTTGGCTCCTTGGTTTTCGATTGGTGTCCTATGGTATTCGATTGATTAATTTATGATAATTACTTGATTTAAATACCTATAGATTCTTTTTGGGGTTCGATTGGTTATGTGGTGGTTTTGGGGGTCGTGTCATGGCCTCGGGTGTGCGTTTAAGTGTCGCCCTCGTGGGTGATGTGCATGGTAGATGCGGTTTGTGATGCACGGTTGGGTGCGTCGTTTGCTGTGGGTTTTGTGTTGGCGCGGGTGAGCATCGTGGGCCTGTGATGGTCGTGTTGGGTGTGTTTGGGCCAGTGGTGGTCGTGTGGGTTGTCCCCGTGGGTGGATGTTGGTTTGTTTCTGCGGGTGGCGTCGTGATGTATTGTTATACGTGGTTATGTGCATATTTATAACTGTTTATTTATGTACAGAATACGTAAGTGGATTACGTGGTTGTAATATCAATTGTTTTGTGTAATGTGGTTTATGCTTTAAAACCTAGGGTTTGATAGGCATGTGACGTGGTTTGTGGAATGTCGTGTTGATACATGGTTATGTGCTTTAATTCCTGGTTTAGGTTTGCATATGTATATGAAATGGATTAGATGAATCTGTGACCCAGTAGATGTAAAATCCTGGTTGTTGATGCACGTGTGCGTGTGTGGGTGTACGAGGTAGGCTGTGAAAGCCGGTGAACAAGGTAAGTTGTGAAAGCCGATAAACGAGGTAGGCTACGAAAGCCGGTGTATTTAGGGCTGCGGTCCTTGGTTGAAAGTCCGAGAAGATGCATTAGTTGGGGCTGCGGTCCTACGGTGAAAGTCCGTGAAGATATGTGTTGCATTGGATTGGGTAGCGACCCGTCCGTGAAAGTCCGAGAAGACGCTGTGATTGGGTGGCATCCCATCGATGAAAGTTCGAGAAGACGCCTGGATTGGGCAGTGTCCCGTCGGTGAAAGTCCGAAAAGATTCATGGATTGCATGAACTGCATATTGGGACGGATATACCAATTTTCTTAAAACTGTATTATCGGCCTACGAGAGTCGAAATACTGTATTAACGACCTACGGGAGTCGTAATACTCGAATCATTTTCTGGGCTCTAATAAGTCAACAAATGGTTTTTATCCTCGCTTTTCCATTGCTTGTGTTATTTAGAATCTGCTGAGCTTTGGCTCACGGTGTGGGATTTACTTTTCTTCAGGTACCGGTCACTGAGGTTGATCTGCAGGTGCTGAAGTGGTGGAAGAGCTGTAATCTTCCTTTTTGCTAGTTTTGTTACATATATGTTGTAACATGTTTTTCGGGCGTTGGCACCGTGTAATGTTGCCGTTTAGCGTTTATATATAATGCATGTATGGTTTATTTTGAGAGTGTACTCTCGGGCTCGGTATCATGTTGGGTTGTTTTCAGATGTTTTACGTAACCCGGAGTTTGGGACGTGACATATATTCTACAAGAACTGATAATCTGGTTTTTTGTGTGTAAGTCGAACTCTACACACCTGATTAAATACTATGTAGAATAAAAGACATCTATGCACAACATGAAATAAATAATAAAACTCATATATTGCTCATTAAGATTCTCATAAAATGAAAAAATTACTTTTATTAATAAATAAAATTAAATACTAAAATCAAAACTATAGTTTTTAGTATACGATCTTAACAATCTTTCACTTATACTTAAAACTATGCTGCCATATATCTGACTCCCATGCCCTTTTTATCACTGTCCAAAGTATTAGCTAGTAAGCTCTTTGTAAAAGGATATACAAGGTTATCTTCTAATGCAATCTTAGCCACGACTACATTATCTATCTGTACAATTTCTCATATCAAGTGATATTTACGTTCGATGTGTTTCACCTTCCAAGGTAAACACATATCCCAAGATAAATTTTTAGGAATTCTTATTTGATTGAAACTTCGAGTTTGTGTATCCCAAAGGTACTAAACCATCTGCGTGGTAAACCAACATATAGTCCTTAGTCTTTTTCAGGTACTTGATTATATGTTTTACCGTTGTCCAATACTCCTTCCCTAGATTAGATTGATATCTACTAACTATGCCAATGACAAAACAGATGTCGGGTCTAGCACAAAGCATAACATATATGAGGCTTTCTACTGCCGAAGTATAAAGAACTGCCCTTATCTTCTCTATCTCAATAGCTGTCTTAAGATACCGATCCTTAGATAGAGTGATTTCATGCCTGAAAGGAAGAAACCCTTTCTTGGAATCCTGTATGCTAAAATGAACAAGAATTGTATCGATATAAATAGCATGTGATAAGCCCAACATCTTCTGTTTTTGATCTCGCATAAGTTTGATCCCGAGGATGCGAGTGGCTTCTTCTATGTCTTTCTTATCGAATTGGCCGTATAACCCTACCTTCATTGAAGATAACAACCCTACATCATTTTCGATGAGCAAGATATCATCCACGTAAAGTACTAGAAACACCACCACGCTTCTATCATGCTTCTTGTACACACAAGACTCGTTAGGACTTTGATCAATATCATAAGACTTAATGCTTGATCAAACCGAGTATTCCACGACCTAGATGCTTGCTTAAGTCTATAAACAAATCTCTTAAGCTTGAATAATATATGCTCTTGACCCTTTCCTATGAAATCGTTTGGTTATACCATATATGTGAGACCCTGACCTGTTTTCTTTTTTGGCATTTTTCGATGAGCATTTATCATTTTTGCTTTAGCATATTTTTACGTGTTTTGATGCATATCGGGCTTAGATATGAATGCGGGGCAGGTTCCCGGGGCCGTGGGTTGTTACAGTGCGAATTTCGAAAAATTTTAAAAAAAGATATTTTAGAGGCCTATAAATATCTGAAGTTAAATATTTTCAAAAGATATTTTCAAAACTTCTCAGCTAAGTTTTCTTTTTTCCTCTCTTTCTTCTCTCTAACTTCTCGGGAGCCCAGGGCTCAATTTTTGACGATCCAATAGCGGATCCCTATTATTGGCACAGTGGGCTACGTGTTCATTCGGACAGAATTTCATTTCGACGAAGTTCGTTTTTGCACGTGAATCGAGATATCGAGTTTTTAACTCAACGAGGTAGGATCATAAACTCTCATGTCTTATAAGGGTGCTACGTGTAATCGTGTGTATTTTTACCCATTAAAAATACATGAAAAATCGATTTATGTTTCAAGAAAATTGGGTTTTAGTTTGAAATGGGGGTTTTGTGTTGTTTCGGTTGGATGGAACCAGGTTTTGAATGTTTCTTTCGGTGGTTCTTGATGTTTTGAGTTCGTGTATGTCCGTGGGTGTTAAATATATGCGAATCGGTAGGTTTATGAGTGTTTTGAAGGATCATAGTGTGTGTTTGAAAGTTTGGAGGCTTAGCTCGCTCGAGCGCCTAGTTCCGCTCGAGCGGACTAGCTGCGTAGAGCCATTTTGTTTTGATGTTTTCTCCCTCATTCAGACTCAGAATTAGGTCGTTCTTGTACTCAAATCGAAGCCCCAGAAGTCCTTTTTCCAATGACACATCTCTCACCTCAAAATGATTTTTTTTAAAGAAAAAGTTATGACAAAAAGAGTAAATGTATGTCAAGATTTTTAAACCGTTTTTCACCCGTTTTTGGCCGAACGTTTGGGAAAGGTTATTTTTCATCATTGGTGGAGCTTTTTATCAAGTTTCTTCTTTCTTGGGGCGTCGTGTGTTTGTGTTGGGCGCGTGTTGGGCGTGTGGGAGTTCGTGTTGGGCGTGTTGAGCGTGTTGAGCGTGTGTGGTTTTGTGTTGGCCGTGTTGGGCGTATGTGGGCTCGTGTTGGCCGTGTTGGGCGTGCGTTGGTTTGGGTTATGATGTGTTGGTGGTTGGGTCCTTGGTTTCCAATTGGTTTTCAATTGTACTCGGTTGATTGATTATGGAATTAATCGATTGAAATACTGTTGGATTCTTTTTGGGGTTCGGTTGGTCGTGTTGTAGCCTCGGCTTTTGTGTTTGTGTGGTTATCCTCGGGAGCTCGAATTTATTTCTTCGTTTAGTTTTTCACCCAGCGATGACCACTCGAGCGGTGGTTGAGCGCTTGAGCGGTGGAGTGGCAAAAATGTATATCGGTAGGGGACCGCTCGAGCGATGGTTGAGCGCTCGAGCGGTGGAGTGGCAGAGATGTATATCGGTAGGGGATTGCTCGAGCGGTGGTTAAGTTCTCGAGCGCTTGAGCGATGTTGGCCTTCGGGTTAAGCTTGGTTTCGTGGGTTGCTGGTTGTCCATGTGAGTGAATATCGGGTTATCTGGCGGGTGGCGTCATGATGTGAAGTTACATATGGCTATGTGCGTTTATAACTAGCTATGTGTATTTATAACTCTAGTTTATTTACGTACGAATTATGTAAGTGGAATACATGGCTTGATGCCATTATGTGTAATGTGGTTTATACTTTAAAACGCATAGTTTTATAGGCATGTATGTGTAGGTTATGAGAAACGGATGCATGTAGTGCATGTTGCATGAGTTGCAAGTGTTGTGTAAGTCACGTGTGTAGCATGTGATGTGGTTTGTGAAACGTAGTGCTAGTACGTGGTTTTATGCATTTAAATCCTGGTTAGGTTATGCACAGGTGTATGGAATGGGATAGACGAACTTGTGGTTCTGTGAACATTAACCCTGGTTAGCGATGCATGTGTGGGTGTGCGTATATAAGCTCTGTCGGCTGAAACGAGGTCCTGATGAGGCACTTGTGTGTGTGCGCTCTGTTGGCTGAAACGAGGTCCTGACGAGGCACTGGTGTGTGTGTGTGTGTGTGTGTGTGTGTGCTCCGTCAGCTGAAACGAGGTCCTGACGAGGCACTAGTGTGTGTGTGTGTGCTCTGTCGGCTGAAACGAGGTCTAGACGAGGCACTGGTGTGTGTGTGTGCGTGCACTCTGTCAGCTAAAACGAGGTCCTGACGAGGAACGTGGGCATGTATTGCATGTAATGCATATCGGGACGGATAGACCAAACTTTTGTAAAAGAAAAATGTAACAACAGCCTACAGGAGTCGAAATACAAGGATCGTTTCTGGGGCTCTTGTGAGTCAAATATGATTTTTATCCTCGCTTTCCCGTTGCTTGTGAAAATTATTTTCTGGCTCTGATGAGTCGTGATCTAAAACCATTTTCAAATTGTTTTAATGGCTTGAAAGAGAGTAAAAAATCTGCACCTCGCTTTTCTTGCATGTTTAGTTTATATTGCATGTGTTGTTTAGTATCTGCTGAGTTTTGGCTCACGGTGTGGGATTTGATTTTTCTTCAGATATCGATCACGCAGGTTGATCTGGAGGTGCCGAAATGATGGAAGAGCTGTAGTCTTCCTTTTTGTTTTTTTTATTTTTTTGTTCTTTTTGTTTTATGTATGTTATTACATGTTTTCCGGCGTTGGGGCCGTGTAATGTAAGCCGTTTAGCGGTTATATACAATACAAGTATGTTTTATATTGAGAGTGTGTTCTCGGGTTGGGTATTATGTTGTTTGTTTGTGGGTGTTTCACGTGATCCGGAGTTTGGGGCGTGACAATATAGATACACTCGTAAAGACTTTTGTCAAGAAAAGCTGTCTTGACGTCTATTTGTTTATAATCGAAATGAGCAGCAATGGATAAGAGAATTCGGATAGACTTGAGCATAGCTACCGGTAAAAAGGTCTCATCATAATCGATCCATTCATTGTGAATAAACCCTTTTGCAACAAGCCTAGTTTTGAAGGTTTCTACCTTGTCATCTGTTCATCTCTTTCTCTTGTAGATCCACTTGCATCCGATGGGTTTTATCTCTTTGGATGGTTCTACAAGTTTTCAGACCTGATTAGAGTACATAGACTTCATCTCTGAATTCATAACCCTTTGTCATAACTTTGCATATTTATCTTGGAGTGCTTCATTGAAGTTACAGGGTTCAGTATCCAGTTCTTTCGGAATCCTATCAAAAGACTCTCTCAAGAACATATACCGATTGGGTTGATGAACAATCCTCCCACTGCGATGAGGCACTACCTACGTCTGTGTACTAGTAGTGACACCTTGTGCTAACTCTGAATCCTGTGCACCATTATCCACATGCTTCTCTAGTTGTGAAACTGATATGTTAATGGTAACACCCTAATCTGGTTCAGGATCGACACGTTTTCTGATAATCCTCCTACTATGACGAGGCAATGGAATATCGATGACACTTTCTCGTGGCGCTTTCACTGTACTACTAGTATTTTCTCTCAGCTCTTCTAGAACATTCATACATTTAAGCTTGTGATCAATTATATAATTCTCTTCTAAGAATCAGGCATTGGTACTGACAACAACCTTATGATCCTTAGTATTATAAAATAAACCACTCATCGTTCTCTTGAGATATCTAACAAAGAAACAGACTTTCATTCTCGGTTCTAACTTAACCGTGTTCTCATTCATCACGTACGCTGGACACCTCCAAATTCGAATATGTCTTAGACTAAGCTTATTCCCGCTCCACAATTTTATGAGAGTAGAAGGTATTGACTTAGAAGGTACTAAATTCAGAATATATGCTGTTGTCTGTAATGCAAGTCCCCAAAATAAATCGGGTAAATCCGAATAACTCATCTGGATCTCACCTTCTCCATAAGAGTTCTATTCTTTATTTCTGCTACACTATTTTTCTGTGGAGTGCCCGGTGCTGTTAACTCGGATATAATCCCCTCCTCTGACAAATAATCTCTAAACTCTCCAAAGATGTACTCGTCACCACGGTCAGATTGAAGTGTCTTGATACATTTTCTCATACGCTTCTCCACTTTCGCCTTAAATACTTTGAATTTATCAAAGTATACAAATTACGATGTATCAAATAAATGTATCTATACCTTAAGTAATTGTGAATAAAAGTGACAAAATACTCAATGTTTCCTCTAGGCCGGATAGTCATAGGTCTACATAAGTCAGAGTGAATCAGTTTTAACGGTTATTTAGCTCTATAGTCTTTAGCCGAAAATAGCCTCCAGGACATTTTACCCTCAAAGCAGGATTCACAGACTAGAAGTGCTTCAACTTCTAATGAACTCAAAGGTCCATCTTCAACCAGTCTATTTATCAATTTTAGATTAATATGACCTAGGCGTGAGTGCCAAAGATACGTTTGGTTCATTAAAGAATGTTCTTTTCTCTTAAATGGTGAATTAGATGTATTATTCAATTTATTCAGTCACAGTGTAGGAGAGATATGAGTAATAACATAAAGATTATCCACCAATATACCAAAACAGATAAACTGTTTATTATCCTTAATAACGAAAGAGTTATTAAAATAAACTAAATATCCATCTTTAACCAATCTAGAAACAGAAATTAATTTTCTTCTAATGGAAGGTACATAAAAAACAATCTTTCAATATTAAAACTCGATCTCTATTAAAACTGAGAGTCACATCTTCCACTACAACTGCTGCCACCCTTGTATTATTGCCTATGTGTAGGTAAATCTCCCCATCACTAGTTGTTTGATTTTTTGGAACCTCTACAAAAAATTACATACATGATTAGTGGCTCTTGTATCTACACATCAGGTACCGAAAGATAACACCGCTAAACATATTTTCACAACTAATGAACAGAAATTATCTTTGTTGTCCTGCTTGTTAAGATAAATTGGACATTACTTTTTTCAATGCCGTGTCTAATTGCAGTGAAAACATCTGCTTTTAGTTTTTTCACATCAATCCATGGCCCACTAACTACCTTGACAATTGTGCTACCCTATTTCTGAACTTTTTTCTTTTTCTTGCTTTTCGAATTAGAAGAAGAAGTTTTTTCAGAGACAAATACATTTTCTGATTTCCTAAGAATACTCTCGGTAGTTAAAGTTATATTCAGATTCCTTTTCCAGTTAACATAATTAGGACCCGTAATTCCGTTTTCTTTGAGTATAACCATGAGTTTATTGAAAGCCATTTAAATTTTGAGAATTACATAATTAAAAATCATTAATTATGATGAACACAAATTTTGAATTTTATTTAAAAATTGGTTTCTTCTACCATTTTAAAAAAAATTTACCAGCAACCTGGTACACCGTAAATAGCATACCTCGATGGGAAAGATGTCTGCCACTCATCATTTGTCTAGACATGCCGATTCTTATTAATTTTACTATCTATACAATAAACATTATCAAGTAAAATTAAATAGCTGGCATAGGTTCGGTCTAATAAATAATAGCAGTGACTCAGATAGAGAGGATACTATTATTTACAGCTAAGTGTATACCATCACTTAATCCTAAATCAATCATTTCGCAATGAACCCTTTAAATGAAGAAGTGATTTACATTAATAATTATCCAGAATTATCCTTAAAGGATAAAAAAATAACAAATAGAAAAGAACGACTTAAATCGTGTATCTACGGTCAATCTACAGTTTATACCGGTGATCCCGTAATTATTTTTGTCAAATGAAGAGGAAGGGCCTAATACTAATACGCAAAATTAATTACATCACTTACGAACTAGTGATAGAGATCACGCCTGCTTAGTTTTTAAAATAATTTTGAGGGTTATAAAATTTATTTAATTAAAATAAATTTATAATTTTCGAAAACCATACGTTACAAAAATTTTTGATTTTTAAACATTCTTTACGTGTTTTATGTGCAACAAATAAAATTTTAAATTCTATTTATTTTAAAAAATAATTTTAAATAAAAATCAAGAATTTAATTTAATTTTTTTGTTACAAATATTCTGAAAAAAATAATTTATTAAAATTAAAACTCCTTTTAATTAATTCAAAAAATTCAAAATTAATCGTCACATTTTCCAAGATATCCGATTTAAAAAAATCATCTTTAAACGTGTTTGTATGTAATAAAATAAAATTCAAATTTAAAAAAAGTAATAATTTTATTAAAGAAAATTTTATTTTATTTTTCTATTACAAAAAAAATTAATTTCAAATTAACATAATTAATTAAAACTGAACAGAATAAATAAGCCGAAATAAAAACATCCACGCCTTTAAATAAATAAATAAATAAATAAATGCTATAAGGACCCAGTCCCTCTTTATTTGCAAGGATTAATGAAATCATGTTATGATAAATTCGGTAGAAAATAGTTAAAGGTGTAACTTAAACGTGAAAATTAGAACTTGAGAATGATGACGTTTGCTAACAATGATTGTATACTTGGTGATGCATGAGAACGTTGATGTGGGTTGTTTAGGTGAATTGTAAGGTATTTGGCTTATGATTTGATTAATTTGTACATTCTTTAATCATGGTCACCTTCAGCGTTGACCGCTCAAGCTATCAAGGATCCGCTCAAGTGGACTAATGGCAGAGAGTTCGGGTAAGTGGAGATCGCTCGAGCAGATCCCTGTCCGCTCGAGCAAACTGTCGACGAGTAGACTTTTTAAGTCACATGTTAGGTCTTTTTCTTTCATTCTTCTCTTCCCCTTCTCTCTCTAAACTCTTGTTTGGAGCCCTATAACTCCCCTTGGTCGTTCTTAGGGCTTTCCTTACCCCTTTTGATCGTGATTCATTGCTCCCCTCTTGGTTGAACATCCATTGGAGGCTTGAGCTTGGCGTTAAAAGCTTCGTTCTCGTCAATCGGTGAGAGCTTTGGTTGGTTGGAGCTTGCTAGGGTGGTTTTCTTGTTGCTAGAGCTTCAAAGAAGTTGGATCTATGACTATCCTTGAATGTCTATGTGATATGAGTTGTGCATTTGAAAATATGAATATGAATGTATGAAAATGGAATTTTTCGAAACCCTAGGTTCTGGTTTGATATTAAAGAATGTTAAATTTTAGATTTATAGATGGTTTGAAATGATTCTATCATTTGGTTATTGTTGGATATGATCGGGATTGAAAAATGATGGGTTAAGGTTTAGATTTGAGTCAAAATCATGAAAAATTGGGGCTTTTGGGTTTAAGGACCTATATGTTAAAATTGATGAAAATATTGGATAAATTGGGGTTGTATTATTCTATTGTGTGTGTGTGTGTGTGTGTGTGTGTATACATATATATATATATATATATTCCATGAGTTCATATGATACGTGAAAATGGTGGGTGTTGGGTTGGAATTTTTGTGCAAAACTTGTACCTCATTGGATATAGATCAAATGAAATGTTAATTTGGAGTTTTAAACCTTTATATTCGAATATGTGATGGTTGAGATTAAAACCTTAATGAGTTGGGTTAGAATGTTGATTACTTAATTAAAGTACCTTGTGAATGGATTGAATAATTATGTTTGGGCACGAGTTGCTTCTCGGTGAAAGATTAAAAACTTGTGCCATGTAAGTTTGGCCCCTCCTTCAGGGTAATCCCCGTAAAACCATGCTCTTGGGCAGTCCCCCCATCGATATTTTCGAAAGAAATCGAAAATATATACTCTGCATGTCGGGTTATAGAATGGGTATTTATTCACTGGGCCTCGCATGGCCCGATGGTGATAAATACGCCTTGGTCTATAGACGCCGTCCGACTTTGGTACTTAATTTAATCAATAAATAAATTGGGTTGGCAAGCCATAATTGGATGAAATGGATAAACCATGGAGTATAGGAAAATGTTGGGTTGATTGGGAAACGGTGAAATGACGGGTTACAACGGTTAGCTTCACCATGATCATCGAACATTGAACTATGCTCTTTGTTTGAAAACTTGATTATGTGGGGGGAATTTGATTTGGACGAACAGATTTGGTTTTGAGAAAATTATATGTTGCATTTCGCATAACCATCCTCGCATGTCATACATATGTTCATGGTTAGTCAATTTTCTACGAGCCTCGGCTCATGTTGTTTAATAGCATTTCAGGTGAGAGCGAAAAGAAGGTGTTGGAGTGAGATGAATGGCCGCAAAACCTCTTTTGAGTTTGATAGAATTACATAATCATTGATAGCATCTTTTGAAAAATAAAATTGTAAATGTAATTCTTGTTTTGAATATTTGAATGAATGTATTTGAGTTGGAGTAACCCGTGTTGTACAGCCCTAATGCCATATATTCATGATTTCTATGCATGTGAGGGCGTTGGGCTCATTTTGTGGGTTGAATCCCCTGGGTTTGAATGAAATGCCATTATCTTAGGGGTTTGATTCTGGGTTTTTTGGTTAAAAAAGGGTTGTTTCATTACCAAATGCATGTTTTACTTCCTATTTGAACATATCAAAAAGCATGTTTGAAACTTATGTTAATCAAGTGTCCTTCACAACACCTAGAGAAGTTTTTAGGACTTTGGCTGGAATGATCTCGGGTACCTCACCGCTCAAGCAGTGGAAGGCCCATTCGAGCAGACTGTCGTTGTGTGGAAACTTTACGTCTTTGTTTAAAAAGGGGTTTCTTTTGGTACTCTCTTGAGCACCCTTTGGGGTATAAAATGGTATATTTTGGGAATTGTTTCACAAGTAAAACTCTTATTTTTACTGTTACTTTTTACATAAAAATTGGATGCTTTGTTCCGTTTACCATAAAGAATCGTTTTACAAACTTCGTTGGTTGAGAAGTCCTTAATCGGATTCTCGTTTTCATCATTCGCTTGGGTTTTTATCGTTACGAAATTGGGGCGTTACAGATTGGTATAAGATCTCTAGGTTCTAATACCTAGAAGCCGTGGGAGTGGTTGATCAACTGTGTGAGAGTTTTCATTCATGTGTGTGGCATTCATGTATTGGTATGTGATTTGTGTTATGTATTGATCTTGGACATTACTTGACATTTGCGTGCTATTTGATATTTGAGCATGAAGATTAGACTCTTAGGATGATGTGTCTTGTCTTTAGGTGACCAGTCGACTAATTTGGGGTTCGAGTTAGAGAGGTGTTCGGCCGACATCCGTTCTAGCTAGAAATCTATTTAAGTTACCTGAATTAACGTATCATTCCGATTAATCCTCCTCGTTACGTGAGATGTGTCGAAGATGTGATATGTATGAGGGAATAACATGATGAAAGCAATGTGGTTCGTAAAAGATAAGTGTTTTGGACCATGGTATTGATATCTCTCTTTGTTCCTTCTTATACATAGAGCGATGTTGCCGAGATGAGGTAGGGGGCCGAGGTTGTGGCTAAAGCCGTACATTTACCCAGGTTCCAAAAGAAGGAGATGTGCATCCCCCGTAGGAGTAGGTGGGTGGCGTTGACGTTGTTCAGGAGATCCTCACTACGATGAGAGCTTTGGCCGAGGCGGCTAGGGTTGGAGCGAGGGCTCTTGAGCTAAGGGCCACTGTGATAATGACAGAATTTTGGTAGTTGGATCCTCCAACCTTTTCTGGGGAGCCGGACCCCAATATTGATACCGAATGGTTAGAGGTAACCATGACGATCTTCGACACCCTAGAGATTGTGGAGGAAGAGCTACAGGTGAGGTTGGTGGCATTCTAACTTCGGGAAGATGCTAGAGAGTGGTGAAAGTTTGCAGAAACCATCGTGGATGGCACGTGGGCCGCTTTTACTAGGGTCTTTTTGGAAAAGTATTTTTTGGGGTCATCGAGAGATACGTACC
>JAULJZ010018276.1:0-15914 GCA_032270985.1 Heliamphora pulchella
GTTTATTATCCTTAATAACCACAGAGTTATTAAAATAAATCAAATATTCATCTTTAGCCAATTCAAAAATGGAAACTAAGTTCATTCTAATGGCAAATACATAAAGACAATCTCCCAATATTAAAACTCGATCTCTACCAAAACTGAGAGTGGCATCTCCTACTGCAACTGCTGTTACCTTAGTATTATTGCCCATATGCAGATAAATCTTCTCATCACTAAGTTGTCGGGTTTTCTGGAACCCCTGTAATGAATTGCAGACATGGTTAGTGGCTCCCGTATCTACACATCAAGTACCGGTAGATAACACCTCTAAACATATTTTCACAACCAGCGAACAAAAAATACCCTGTTTGTTCTCTCTTTTGAGAAATACTGGACATAGCTCTTTCTAGTACCGGGTCTGGTTGCAGTGAAAATATCTGCCTTTCGGCTTTTTCACACCAGTCCGTGGCCCACTAACTACCCTGAAAATCGTGTCTCTCTGTTTCCGATCCTTTTTCTTCTTCATGCCTTTCGGCACAGAGGAAGAACCTTTTTAAAAAACAAACACATTTCCTGATTTTGAAGGAATATCATTTGTTGTTAAAACTATATCCAAGTTACAATTCCAGTCAACAAAATTCAGTCCCGTAAGTTTGTTTTGTTTGAGTATAGAAGTGAGTGGGTTAAAATTTATTTTAATTCTGAGAATCAAATAATTAAAAAATCGTTAATTATGATGTGCAAAACTTTAAATTCGTTTTAATTTGGTTCCCTCTACCATTTTAAAATTAATTTGCCAGCAGTCTGGTAACCTGAGAATAGCATGCCTCGTTGGGAGGACGTCTATTATCCTTCATAAGACCAGACAGTCTAATTCCTTTTAATTTTACTATCTAGGTAACTGACCATGCCAAGTAAAATTAAATAGCTGGCATAGTCTCGGTTCAATATATAATGGCAGTGACTCAATTGGAGAGGATATTATTATATACAACTAAGTGTTAACCACTATCTAATCCAAAATTAATCGCGCTTCGTAATGAACTCTTCAGTTGGAGAAGTGATCCACACTAACAATTATCTAGAATTATCCCTAAAGGAGGTTTGTACTGGCGATATCGCAATTAATCTGTTCGTTGGGGAGAAAGGCCTTATGCCGACACGTAGGGTTTAATTGTATCGCCTACAAACTGGTGATGGAGACTGCAAAATTTATCTGTGAATAAATTCCCTCTCCTACTGAGATTTTTTAAATATTTTTTAGGGTTATAAAAATTTATTTAATTAAAATAAATTTATTAATTTTGAAAACCACACAATCTGAAAGAATCAAACATCTTCCCGTGTACACGATTCTAAAGATTTTGGTTCGTTAAACCATCTTTTCGTGTTTAAATGCGTAACAAATAAAATTCAATAAATGCACAGTTTTTTCTTTAGCTTTTTAGCTAAGGTAGTGATTAAAGGAATTTATTTATTTTTTTTAATTGTCCCACATTTTTTGAAAAATAATAATTTATTTTGATTAAATATTTTTTTATTTAATTAATTTAAAATCCGAAAGTAATTCTCACGTTTTTTCAAGATATCCAATTTTTTTAAAAAAATCATCTAAAATGTGGTATTTTGTAAAAAGTAAAATATCTAAAAAAAATTCATTTAATTAAAATTAATTAATTAAAAAAACTTAATTTTATTTTTTATTAAAAAATATTTTAATTAAAATCGAATATTCAAATTAATTAAATTAACAGGAAAAATAAAACTAATGTTTATCATCCACGCAGTTAATATATAAAAATAAATAAAATGTAAGATAAATATAAATATTCCGATTTTATGATCGAATCGAAACTCTGAAGAGTTTCAGTCTCCTGCTCAAAGATAAGCCAGAATAGTTCAATTTGTATCAACTTCTTATATTTTGATTGCATCAGGATTCCTCGATCAATCTTTATCAAGAATTTAACCCAACTGAAACAGCTCCTAAAAGCCGTCACAAACTGGTGCGGTTTGCACCGCTGCTTGGATTGCACCAAGCCGCTCTTGGATTTTTTTTTTGTTATAAACGTGACAGCCAAAACATTGTTTTGGTGATAAGCACCACCTGGATTTGGAAAAATCCTACTTTGAAAATAGTTTGAAACCGTTGCTTTTACCAAATCGCTGCTTTGAAAATCCTGCTTTGCAAACAGTTTCAAACCGCTGCTTTGCAAAAATCCTGCTTTGCAAAAATCCTGCTTGCGCCTCACAAGCTTCAAACCGTTGCTGCGTGGCTTCAAAACCACTTCGCCACTGGTGTGCGTTGTGCATTCACTGCTGCGGTGTTGTTATGGAAACTGGCAGCTCTTGCTGTTTGTGGAGAAAGTGCCCCTTCTGTTGGCCTTCGTTTGGCTTTGGAATAACACTGCTTTGCTTGGATTGGTCTAGAAACCACCAGAGCGCCTTTTGTCGTTTGGAGAAATTAGTCTCACTGTTTTGGGAATTGCGCTAGTTGCTTTTGGAATTCAAGACTGTTTGCTAAACAGCCTATTTGGAAACAAAACTGGCGCTGCAAGAGTTCTTGGCAGAACACTAATGCCGCTTGTGTTCTTCTTCCCCTTTTTTGTAATTCAAATAAAATTGTTTGGTGCACGGAAAATAGGGCGTGTTGCTTGTTTGGCATATAAAATCAATTCCATGAATACAAGAATTGATAACCCAAAGCCACTGCTTATTTATCGATCTTCGACTGTTCTTCGCTCCTTTTTTTTATTATATAAAATCAAATATATATATATATATATATATATATATATATATACAAGAATAAGAAACCGAAGAAATAATAATATTTATATTGATCCTATGCCTCCGTAGAGTTCACAATCAATCTACCACGATCAACCATTGTGGTTAAAAAAATAATTAATCATCATCTACGCATTCAATCAAACATGAAAATAAATGATGATCATAAAATCGGAATTCAAAACGCCTACAAAATAAAGTTAACAACAATTCTATAACTATCCGACCCCGATAACTGTAAACAAAAAATAAAACGACTCTGATACCAATTTGTTGGAGGCAATACTGTCAAGATCATTATTTTTGCAAACGATTTTTGGTAAAAAAATTAACTGGACGGACAAATGCCGAAACGGTCTCTAGATAAAATTTTTGATGAAAAACGATCAAAATAAAACCCGTGCAACCAAAGTTAATTTAGTATAATAGCTTTTGTCGATCGATTCTTCAACTACGATTTGATTCTGAGTTGAAACTCCTTTCAGATCTTTTACTGTATTTTCGTATGTGATCCTCGAACGTAGTGTGGGTTACGGACTATTGAGAACTCGTACCGACAGAACCCCGATATCTTTCGTCTTGAAAGACAAAAATTATGATATATGATATATCAGATATCAAACTGGTTTAGCATACCCGCATATATATAGGGTTACAGTAGCGACTTAGGGAGTAATTATGAATAGGACTTCTAGTGGAACATAGATACCTACTACTGATTTCTGCAATTATGGAAAGATGCAGCGATTTTTACAATTTCATAAAACACTGAATTACAGCATTGCTCATAACGATTTTACAAGAACCTAAAATCTGATCTTCTGTGTGCAAGCCGTGCTCTACACACCAGATTAAATACTATATAGAATATTGGACATCCATGAATAACAAAAAAAATGATATACATACATTGCTCATAACGATTCTCATAAAATAAAAAATTAATTTTATTAAAATAAAATTAAATACTAAAAATATGATTTTCATTATACCAACCCTAACACTGCGATCCTTTGAGAACTGGTCCTAGCAGAACCTGGACAATCTTAATCTTGAAAGACAACTTATGAATTTGGTTCATCCTACCTGCATATTTATCGGCTACAGTAGGGACCTATAGAGTAATTATGACATAGATTTCTAGTGTGACACATATACCCTTCTAGCGATTTCTGTAAATATCCAAACCTCTCAGCGGTTTGTGTAATTATAAAAATCTTGCAACGGTTTCTGTAATTTTCATAAAATACTAAATTACAGTTCATACTACTAAAGAACTGTAACTGCACTTCTAGACATAATCTCAAGACCTAATTAGATTGAGCTCCTATTATTAAATGCTTAACTCATCTTCTCACGTTAAGATTTTCGGTACCCGCCAATTAAATTTAGTTACTGACAATTTAATTTAATCGGCATCTTTGAAATTTCTCAAGTCCTTCCGCTTAACTTATTTGACTGCCAAATAATTAAATCTACCTGCACGGTTTGGCCCGGTCAAAACTTATAAGCTTTCTTAAGAGGGTATCGTCAATCCTAAAAAATCGGGACGTGAATTCCGTCAATAATTAATATTCACCATATAATTATTACCACCATCCAACTCATCGGGACTTTTGACTCATAAAAAATCGCACCCTCTAATGAATCAAAACAAAAAATATTAAATATACGCAAATAATAATTATTTCGGGATTAAGAGTATAAATACTTATAATAGTTTTGGGGTGTAAATTAATTTATACAGTAAGTATAAATTTAATTACCCCAATGTCGTTTTGTTCAAAACACACAAAGTGTACTAGCACAGAGAGTCAAAATAATAGACGGCGTTATTATTTGTTCTCCGTAACCAAGACAAGTCTACTAAAACTTTATACTACAGTCGTATCGATGGTTTGTCCAATTCTATCTAAACTGTGAACAAAACTTATGCTCTGCAAGAACCTATAATCTGGTCATCTGTATGCAAGCCGTACTCTACACACCCGATTAAATATTTTACAGAAAAAAAGACAACCATGCATAACACAAAGAAATGATATTGCATTCATTACTCAGTCAGATTCTCATAAAAATGAAAAAATAATTTTATTAAAAATTAAATACTAAAACCAAATAAAAACCATGGTTTTTAGTATACAACCCTGATAATCTCCCTCTTATATTAAAAACCATGCTGCCATACATCTGATTCCCATACCCTCTACGTGACTATCAAAAGTCTTAGCCGGTAGGCTCTTTATAAAAAGATCTGCAAGATTGTCTCCTAATGCAATCTTGGTCACAACAATATCAATCCTCTATACAATTTTTCGTTTTAAGTGATGCTTATGCTCAATGTGTTTCTCTTTCTTCTAGACTCTTGGCTCCTTCGAGTTTGCAACCGCTCCGCTATTACCACAATAAAGTGTAATAGCCGATTGAACTGAAGGCACCAAATCTAGACCCAGCAGGAAGTTCTTGAGCTAAACTGTCTCCTTAGCTGCTTTAGAAGTTGCACAGTACTCGGCCTCCATAGTGAAATCAGTAATGAAAAACTTATTGATACTCCTCTAAGTTATAGCTCCATCTCCTAAGGTAAACACATATCCTAAGGTAGATTTACGAGAATCTTTATTAGACTAGAAGTCTGAATCTGTGTACCCTAAAGGCACTAAAATGTTTACCTGGTAAACCAACATATAATCCCTAGTCCTTTTCAGATACTTGATTATATTATTTATCGCAATCCAATACTCCTGTCCTAGATTAGACTAATATCTGCTAATCATGCCAATGACAAAGCTGATGTTGGTCTGGTACAAAGTATAGCATACATTAGGCTTCCTACTGTCAGAGCATAAGGAATCACTTTCATCTTCTTTATCTCATCAGGTGTCTTAGGACACTGATCTTTAGATAGAGTAATTCCATGCCTGAAAGGGAGAAACACTTTCTTGAAATTTTGCATACTAAAACGAGCAAGGTTATCATCGATATACTTTGCTTGTGATAAGCACAACATCCTTTGTTTTTGATCTCGCAAAAACTTGATCCCAAGAAACTGGCTTGATTCTCCCAAGTCCTTCATATCGAGCTACTCAGATAACCATACTTTTATTCAAGATAACACCCCCACATTATTTTCGATGAGCAAGATATCATTTACATAACGTACTAGAAATACCACCACGCTTCTGTCATGCTTCTTGTACACACAGGACTCATCTGGACTTTGATCAAAATCATAAGACTTTATGGCTTGATCAAACTGAGTATTCTAAGACCTCGATGTCTACTTAAATCTATAAATATATCTCTTAACCTTGCACAACATGTTCTCTTGGCCCTTTGCTATGAAACTGTCAGGTTGTACCATATAGATACACTCTTCAAGACTTCCGTTAAGAAAAGTTATCTCAACATCCATTTGCCATATTTCTTAATCGAAATGAGACGTAATAGATAAAAGAATCCGGATAAACTTAAGCATGGCTACCGACGAAAAGGTTTTTCATAATCGATCCCTTCTTTCTGAGTGAACCCTTTTGTAGTAATCCTAGTTTTGAAGGTTTCGACCTTCTAGTTTGCTCCTCTCTTCCTCCCATAGATCCACTTATATCTGATGGATTTTATCCCTTTAGGTGGTTCTACAAGTTTCTAGACCTGATTAGAATACATAGATTCCATCTATGAATTCATAGTATTTTGCCAAAGATCTATATGTTTGTCATAGAGTGTTTCATTGTAGTACATGGTTCAATGTCCAGTTCTATTGGGATCCTGTCAAAAGACTCTCCCAAGAACATATACTGATCAGGTTAATGAACAATCCTCCCACTATGACCAGGCACTTCCTACATTTTTATACTAGCAGTAACGCGCTGTACAAAATCTGAACCCTGTGCATCATTAACCACATGCTTGTCAGGCATGTTAATGGTAACACCATGTTAAGGATCTGCACCTTCCCCTATGATCCTCCCACTACGACGAGGCAATGGGATATCATTGATTTGTGGTTCCTCTATTCTACTGGTATTTTCTCTCATTTTTTTTAGAAAAATTTTACTTTTGGGCCTGTAGTCTATAATATAATTCTCTTTCAGAAATCAGGCTTTGGTGCTAACAATGACCTTTTGATCTTTAGGATTATAAAATAAGCCACCCTTCGTTCCCTTGGAATACCTGACAAAGAAATAAATTTCTGTCCTCGATTCCAACTTACCTACCTTCCCTTTCAGCATGTGTGCTAAACACCCCTAAATTTGAATATGTCTCAGACTAGGCTTGCGCTCGGTCTATAATTCTGTGGGAGTAGAAGGTACTAACTTAGAAGGTACCAAGTTCATAATATAAGCCGTTGTCTCTAATGCAAGTCTCCAAAATGAATCAGGTAAATTCGAATAACTCATCATGAATCTTACCATCTCCATAAGAGTCCTATTTCTTCTTTCTGTTACACCATTCTGCTACGGAGTGCCCGGTGCAGTCAACTGAGATATATTCTCCTCTGACGACAAGTAGTCTCTAAACTCTCTAAAAAGGTACTCGTCACCACGGTTAGATCGTAGTGATTTGTTACTTTTACCTAGACGCTTCTTTGCCTCTGCCTTGAATTTTTTAAATTTTTCAAAGCATTTAAACTTACGATGCATCAGGTAAATGTATCCATACCTTGAGTATTCGTTAATAAAATTGACGAAGTACTCAAAACCTCCTCTAGCCTGGATAGTCATTGGACCACACACATCAAAGTGAACCAGTTCTAATGGTTCTTTAGCTCTATTGCCTTTGGCCGAAATGGGCCTCTTGGTCATCATACCCTCTAAGCAAGACTCACAAATTTAAAGTGTCTCCACTTTCAATGAAATCAAAGGTCTATCTTCTACCAGTCTATTTATCCCTTTTAGATTAATATGACCTAAGCGTAAGTGTCAAAGAAACGTTTGGCTCATAAAAGAAGGATCACTCTTATATGGTCAATTAGATGTGTTATTCAATTTAGTTAGTTGCACTGTAGGAGAGATATGAAATATAACATACAGATCATCTACTAATGTACCAGAACAAATAAAGCGTTTATTTTTCATAATAATCACTGAGTCATTAAAAGAAATAGAATATTTGTCCTTTATTACATTAGAAATCGAAATTAAATTTCTTCTAATAGAAGGTAATAAAGATAATCTTTTAAAATTAAAATTATATCTCTACTAATGCTGAGAGTGATATCTCCTGCTGTAACTGATGTCACCCTTGTATTATTGTCTATATGTAGGTATATTTCTCCATCAATAAGTTGCCTAATTTTTTAGAACCCTTGCAAAAAATTGCGGGCATGATTAGTGGCTCCCGTATATACATACCAGGTACCAATAAATAACACCGCTAAACATGTTTCAACCACTAGTGAATAGAAATTACCTTGCTTGTTCTGCTTACTGAGGAAAACTAGACACTACTTTTTTCAATACCCAAACTGGTTACAGTGATAGTACTTATCTCTCGACTTCTTCACACCAGCTTTTGGCCCCTTAGGTGCTTTTGGACCTATGCCTTCCTATTTTTGAACCTTTTTCTTCTTTTTATCGTTCGGCTTAAAGAAAGAACCTCTTTCAGTCACATGCACAGTATCTGGCTACCTAAGAACACCCTCGGCTGCTTGAAGTTCTTTAAAAAGTTCTACCAATGAAAAACTGAGCTTATACATGGAATAATTGAGGCAGAACTATTTAAAGCTATCAGGCAGTGACTAGAGAATGATATCGACCTGGGTTTCCTTGTTAATCTTAAGTCCTAGGATTTCTAGTTCATTCAAGAGACTAATCATCTTCGAAACATGATCCTTAACTGGGGTGCCTTCAGCCATGCTTATATTCATCAGAGATTTCATGGCCTAGCAACACTATTTTGATCCCCAAATATTTTTTTGAGGTTCATAATCATATTATAGGCATTGGGTATAGACTGATGCTAATGCCGTAATACATTTGACATAAAAGTCAAAATGTAACAACGAGCTATCTTATCAGCTTTCTGCCACTTCTGATAAGCTCGGGTTTCCTGTTCGATCACCCCTTCATTAGGTACTGGTGGAAAAATCTCAGATAATACAAATTTATAATCCTCAACAGTTAAGACAATATCCAAGTTTCTTTTCCAGTCTACATAATTTGGTCCCATTAGTTTGTTTTCTTTGAGAATGATCGCGAGTGGATTGAAAACTATTTTAATTCTGAGAATCACATAATTATAATAACCGTTAATTATGACGAGCAAAACTTTAAATTTATTTTAAAATTGCTTCCCTCTACCATTTTAAAAAAAATAATTCGCCAACTTCTAGATACCTTGTGAATAACATGCCTCAATGGGAAGACGTCTACTATCTATCGTTTATCCAAATAGGCCATTTTTTATTAATTTTACTATCTAGGCAACAAACCATACTAAGTAAAATTAAATCGCTGACATAGTTTCGGTCTAGTAAATAATAGCACTGACTCAGATAGAGAGGATACTATTCTTTACAGCTAAGTGTTAACTACCACCTAATCCCAAATCAATTGCTTCGTATTAAATTCTTCAGATGGAGAAGTGATCCACACTAACAATTATCTAGAATTATCCCTAGAGGAAGTTTGTATCGGCAATACCGCAATTAATTATGTCCGATTGGGAAGAAAATCTTACTGCCAACACGTAAAATTGGTTACATCACTTACGAACTGGTGATGGAGACCGCGAAATTTATCTGTGAATAAATTTTCTCTCACACTTAGTTTTTAAAAAAATATTTTTAAGGGTTATAAAAAACTATTTAATTAAAGTAAATTTAATAATTTAAAAAACCGCACGATACGAAAGATTTCAAAATATTTTTCCGTGCACACGATCTAAAAGATTCCAGTTTGACATACCAACTTTTCGTGTTTTAATGTGTGACACATAAAATTACCGATAAATGCACAGTTTTCCTTACTTTGCAGTTAAGGTATTGAATAAAGTCATTTAAATATTTTATTTTTTCATTACACATTTTTTGAAAAATAATAATTTATTAAAATTAAATATTTTTCTATTTAATTAATCTAAAATTTGAAATTAATTTTCACATTTTTGCAAGATATTTGATTTATTAAAAAATTATCTTAAACGTGTTATTTTGTGAAAAAATAAAATAGCTAAAATTTTTCTTTTTAATTAAAACTTGTTAACTAAAAAAAACTTAACTTTATTTTTTTTATAAAATATTAATTTAAAATCGAGTTTTTTGAATTAATTAAAATTAATAGGAATAAATAAAATAGATATATATATCATCCACGTAGTTTAAATAAATATAAATACAAGATATATATATATATATATATATCCCGATTTTATGATCAAAGAGAAATTCTTTTGAGTTTCAGTCTCTTGTTCAAAGATTAATTCGTAATCTTTCAATCATTTTCAGAATCAACTTCTGGCATCTAAGTCGTGTCAAAATTCTCCAAGTTGCAGTGTTATATAAATACAACACCGACCTGAGCCTTATCAGCAAGAAAAAATAGCTAGCCACCACCACAGCCGAACCACCACCGTCGACCGTCGCTGCCGCTGTTGTCGCTTCCTGCAGCTTCTTCTACCTCCTCCAACACCTGTTTTTGCCTAGTTTTTTCTGAATAATAGTTCTAAAATATACTATTTTTCTGTTGAAAATACTTCTTGAAACAGTACGAGAAAGACCACCACGCTTCCGTCATGCTTCTTGTAGACACATGACTCATTTGGGTTTTTATCAAAATCATAAGACTTAATGGCTTGATAAAACTGAGCATTCTAAGACCTCGATGCCTGCTTAAGTTCATAAATAGATCTCTTAAATTTGCACAATATGTGCTCCTGACCATTTACTATAAAATCATCTAATTGTACCATATAGATACACTCGTCAAGACTTCCGTTAAGGAAAGCTGTCTCAACGTTCGTTTGCCAAATTTCTTAATCGAAATGAGCCGTAATGGATAAAAGAATCTGGATAGACTTAAGCATGGCTACCGGTGAAAAGGTTTTCTCATAATCGATCCATTCTTTTTGAGTGAACCCTTTTACAACAAGCATAATTTTAAAGGTTTCATCCTTTCCATCTGCTCCTCTCTTCCTCTTGTAGATCCACTTATATCCGATGGGTTTTATCTCTTCAGGTGGTTTTACAAGTTCTTAGACCTGATTATAATACGTGGAATCCATCTCTCCATTCATAACCTTTTGTTAAAGATCTGCGTCTTTATCTTAGAGTGCTTCATTGTAATTACAAGATTCGATATTTAGTTCCACTGGGATCTTGTCAAAAGACTCTCCCAAAAACATATATCGATTGGGTTGATGAACAATCGTCCCACTACGACGAGGCACTACTTGTGTCTGTGTACTAGCAGTAACACACTGTGCAGAATTTGAATCCTATGCACCATTACCCACATGATGTTCTGGCATGTTAATGGTAGCACCCTGATTATGATCTGCACCTGTCCCAATAATCCTTCCACTACGAGGAGGCAGTGGGATATTAGTGACTTGTAGTTTCTCTTCCGTTCTACTGGTATTTTTTCTTATATCTTCCAAAACAATTTTACTTTTGGACTTGTGGTCCATAATTTAATCCTCTTTCAAGAATCGGGCATTGATGCTAACAATGACCTTCTGATCCTTAGGATTATAAAATAAACCACCCTTCATTCCCTTGGGATACCTGACAAAGAAACAGGCTTCTGTCCTTGGTTCTAACTTACCCGCGTTCTTTTTCAACACAAGTATTGGACACCCCCAAATTCGAATATGTCTCAGATTAGGCTTACGCCGGGTCCACAATTCTATGGGAGTATAAGGTACTGACTTAGAAGCTATCAAGTTCAGAATATAAGCCACTGTCTCTAATGCAAGTCCACAAAATGAATCGAATAATTCTGAATAACTCATCATTGACCTTACCATCTCCATAACAGTCCTATTTCATCTTTCTACTATACCATTTTGCTGCAGAGTGCTCGGTGTAGTCAACTGGGATATAATCCCCTCTGACGACAAGTAGTACACAAACTCTCCAAAGAGGTACTCCTCACCACAATCGGATCGTAGTGATTTGATACTTTTACCCAGATATTTTTCTTCCAACGCCTTGAATTCTTTGAATTTCTTAAAACATTTAGACTTACAGTGTATCAGGTAAATGTATCCATACTTTTAGTAGTCGATAATGAAATTGACGAAGTACTCAAAGCTACCTCTTGCCTGGATAGACATAGGATCACACACATCAGAGTGAACTAGTTCTAACGATTTTTTAGCTCCTTTGGTCGAAAAGGGCCTCTTGGTCATCTCACCCTCTAAGCAGGACTCATAGACTGAAAGTGCTTCTATTTTCAATAAACTCAAAGGTCCATTTTCTACCAGGCTATTTATCATTTTTAGATTAATATGCCCCAAGTATAAGTGCCAAAGAAACGTTTAGTTCATTAAAGAATGATCATTTCTCTTATATGAAAAATTAAATGTGTTATTCAATTCAATTAGTTGCAGTGTAAGAGAAATTAGAGTGATAACATAAAGATTGTCCACCAATATACCAGAACAGATAACCCGTTTATTATCCTTAATAACCACATAGTTATTAAAATAAACCAAATATTCATCTTTAACCAATCTAGAAATGAAAACTATGTTCCTTCTAGTAGAAGGTACATAAAAATAATCTCTCAATATTAAAAATAAATCTCTACTAAAACTATGAGTAACATCCCCCATTATAACTGCTGTTACCTTTATATTATTATCCATATGTAAGTACATCTTCTCATCCTTAAGTTTTCAAATTTATCGGAACCCCTGCAATGAATGGCAGATATGATTAGTGGCTCCTGTATCTACACACCAGGTATTGGTAGATAACGTTGCTAAACATATTTTCACAACCAGTGAACAGAAATTACCCTAATTGTTCTGCTTATTGAGATAAACTGGACATTGCTTTTTTCAGTGCCATGTCTGGTTGCAGTGAAAACATCTGCCTTTCAGCTTTTTCACACAAGTCTGTAGGCCCACTAACTACCCTGAAAAGCGTGTCATCCTATTTTTGAATCTTTTTTTCCGTCATGCCTTTCGGCCCAGAGAAAGAATCCTTTTTAGAAATAAACGCATTTCCTGGCATTGAAGGAATATCCTTGATAATTAAAGTTATATCCAAGTTACTTTTCCAGTTAACAAAATTCGATCCCGTTAGTTTATTCCTTTTTTAAGTATATTAACCAATGGATTTAGCACCATTTTTAATCTTAAGAATCACATAATTAAAATAACCGTTAATTATGATGAACAAGACTTTGAATTTATTTTAAAATTGATTTTCTCTACCATTTCAAAAAATATTCGCCAGTAGCTTGGTACCCTGTGAATAGAATGCTTCAATGGGAGAACATTTACTATCCATCGTTTGTCTAGACAGGCCAATTTCTATTAATTTTTACTATCTAGGCAACAGATTATGCCAAGTAAAATTAAATAGCTAACACAGCTTTGGTTTCATAAATAATAACAGTGACTCAGATGAAGAGGATACTATTATTTACAGCTAAGTGTTAACCATCACCTAATTTCAAATCAATTGCTTCGCAATGAACCCTTCAGATGGAGAAGTGATCCACACTAACAATTATATAAAATTATCCCTTAAAAAGGGTCGTACTGGCGATACTGCAATTAATTTTGTCCGATGGAGAGGAATGCCTTACTACTAACAGGCGTAATTAATTACATTACCTACGAACAGGCGATGGAGACCACAGGATTTATCTGTAAATAAATTATCTCTCCCACTTAGTTTTTAAAAGTATTTTTGAAGGTTATAAAAATCCGTTTAATTAAAATAAATTTATTCATTTTGAAAATCACACAATCCGAAAGATTCGAAAATATTTTTCCGTGTACACAATCCAAAAGATTTCGATTTGCCAAGCTATCATTTCGTGTTTTAATGCATAACAAATAAAATTACCAATAAAAGCACAATTTTTTCTTTGCTTTACAGTTAAGGTATTGATTAAAAGTATTCAAATATTTTATTTTTTTGTCATACATTTTTTGAAAAAAATAATTTATTAAGATTAAATATTTTTTTATTTAATTAATCTAAAATTTAGAATTAATTTTCACATTTTTTTAAGATATTCGATTTAACAAAAATCATCTTAAGTATGTTATTTTGTAAAAATAAAGTATCTAAAGTTTATATATTTAATTAAAAAAACTTAATTTTATTTTTTTTTACGAAAAAAATAATTAAAATCAATTTTTTTAAATTAATTAAAATAAACATGAAAAATAAAACAGATATACATCATCCACATAGTTTATATAAATAGAAATGCAAGTCTATTGAGTTTCAATCTCCTACTCAAAGATAAACCCGTAATCTTTTAATTCTTATCAGAATCAGCTTTCGACATCCAAGTTGTATTAGAATTTTTCGATTTGCAGTGTTATACAAATACAACACTGCCTCGAGCCTTAATAGCTAAAAAATAGCCGGCTACCACAATAGCCAAACCACCACCACCGCTGGCCAAAACCTGGTGCCACTGGCACCGCCGTATGCCGCCGCTTTAGACGGCTTTTGCCGCCACTCCCAAACTCCATTTTTGTCCCAATTTTTTGAAAAAAATAGCTTACAAAAAATACTATTTTTTGTCAAAAAATTAGAATAAAAAAAGCATAAAAAAAAGCTTTCGATTGGGACCAAATAGCCCCCATCGCTGCTGCCCTTTTGAGCCTCGTTCTGTGGCTGTTTTGGCTCCCATTTTTTTAGCACTGATATACAACTACATGAAGCCCAGAAAATTGCCTAAAAAATAATCTTGAAAAAACTCAAAAAAAGCCCCGAATAGCCTTGTTCCTACTGCTGAAAACTGCCGCTACCGCTGCCGTTTTTTTGTCGTCTTTTGTAGCTATTTTTCCTCATCTTTTCGAACTATTTTCCAGCATTGTTTACTGCTATTTTATACCTAAAAGGCTGCTCAAAACCAGTCCCAAACACGTCGCAAAAAACTTCAAAAAATAGCCCCGAACAGTAGCCGATGGCGCCGCCACCGGTGCTATTTTTCCTGCCAATTTTTGTTGGATTTTGGACCTATTTTGCTACAATTTCTAATGCCCAAAATCTGTAAAAAAATCACTAAAAAATCGTTTCAAACCCGTTGAAAAATTACCCCGATCCGTGGCCCAAAAAACCCAAAACCATCGCCGGTGCCAACAGTTATGCCGCCAATTGATCTTTGTGTTCTTGGACATTCAAACATATTTTTAAATATTCTAAATAATATTTAAAAATAAATAAAAAATTTTACATCGAAAAATTTTGTCTTATAGGCTCGCATTCAAACTAAAAAAGCTTAAACTATCACGATCAACCCTCGTAATTAAAAATTAAATAATAATCATCATTCAACCATTCATTCAAACATGAATATAATAATGATCATAAAACCATGATTAAAATACATGCAAAATAAAGTTAGCATAGTTTTAAATTTACCAGGCCCCTCGATTAACCGTAAATAAAATCAAAATGGCTCTAATAAGAATTGTTAGAGGCAAACTACCAAGATCATTGATTTGTGAATAATTTTTTGAAAAAAAAAAATTGGACAGGCAATCGCTGAAATAGGCTCCAGATAAAACCTTTTTGATGTCGAAAGATCAAAATAAAAATCCATACCACCACAGTTAAATCAGATGAATATCTTTTCGTCAGTTCTTCAACTACGAACTTTGATTCTCTGAGTTGAAGCTCCGGTCAGACCTTTTACTGTATTCCTGATGCAATTTCTGAACATAGTGTGGGTTACGATCCTTCGAGAACTGATACCGACAGAACCTGGACAACCTTAGTCTTGAAAGACAACTTACGAATTTGGTTCAACCTACCCGCATATTTATAAGGCTACGGTAGGGACCTGTGGAGTAATTATGATATAGACTTCTAGTGTGACCCATATACCCTTCTAGCAATTTCTACAAATATGTAAACCTATCAGCGATTTTTGTAATTATGAAAACTTTACAACGGTTTCTGCAATTTTCATAAAATATTAAATTACAGTTCATACCACTAAAAA
>JAULJZ010018287.1:0-15914 GCA_032270985.1 Heliamphora pulchella
TTTTTATTTCTTTCATGTTTTGTTGATTCTCATTCATTTTGTAAAGCCTCTCCATTATTATAAATAGATGACTTTTTCTCGTAGGTAAGCCAAAATTTGATAATTTTTTTATTCTTTATTCTCTTCTCATGAGTTTGCTTCTGGGTCCTTCAAAAATATTTTTTTCGAGATTTTTATTTCATCTAATCTCCGAAGAGAAGCCTTTCTACAGTATGAGAAGAAAAAGAGGATTTTGTTTACTTTTCTATTATTCTCTTCGCTTGTCTTCCAATTGTTTTCTACTCAATTTTTATTTTTTTAATTCATTGCGATTAATTATTTAGTCGTTTTGTATAGTTTTTCTAATTTTGTTATTTGTCAAAATAAAGAATTATTTGAATTTTGCAACTGACTGATAAAATACTTGAAAAATGTAGAGTAAAAGAAGCTAGCTACTTTTCTTTTATAAAATTACTTAGATTTTTATAGAAGCACTTAAAAAATTTGTCAAATAGTACCTTATCTTAGGTTTCGTTTGGATGTTTAAAAAACCAATGTCAGATTGGCAAAAAGTTGTAGGCCTTGTTTGGGCTAAATTTCTTAAAGTTTATTTATTTTTATTATTTTTATTTTATTTTTATCTTTGGACTATTTTTAAATTTTTTTAAATCATCTAAATAAGATAAATAAATAAATAAAAATTTAATTAAAAGATAAAAAAATTCATTAAAAATAAAAAAAAATAACATAAAATTTAACTTATTAATTTATTTTAGCTTATTTTATTTTTTTATAAATTTTTCTATATATAATTTTATTTTTTTAACTCATTTAAACGAGTAAAATAAAAATATATAATAATTTAATTAAATAATAAAAATAAAAATAAAATAAAAATAAATCTAATAAAATATTAAAATAAGCAATTATTCCAAACAGACACGCAGATACTAGTGTGATCGACACTCACCAGAGTCGAGTATTGCAAAAAGTACGACAAGTACGACGTCGACAAGCACGACGTCGACTAGCAGAAGGATATGAACGCCTCCGGCGACGTTGCCTTCGCCCGCCTGTACGCCGCCGTCGAGGTCGACATCGACGCCGCGCTTCAGGTCTCTTTCTCAGACTCTTGGATTAGCCTTCCTTCTCCAGGGTTTTTGGGTTTGTTTTTTTTTTTTTTTCAGTTGAGAAGTTTTGGATTTTCGGTCTTGTAGAAAGCGTAGGCGGCATCGAAGGAGAAAAACAGGGCTTCTGCGGTTGCTATCAATGCCGAGATTCGACGCACCAAAGCTCGGTTGCTTGAGGAGGTTCCTAAATTGCAGAGGTTGGCCGTAAAGAAGGTTTGATCTCTTCGAATTTATGTTCAGTTTATATTTGAAATGTAGATACATCTCTCGATACAATATTGTATGCATTGCTTATGGTATCAAGATTCGATAACTTTGTCTGGCCTAAGTGAAGTTTTTATTTATGATATTTTCCATGCTCATAATAGATG
The DNA here is from genome assembly GCA_032270985.1 of Heliamphora pulchella. Classification (NCBI taxonomy): domain Eukaryota; kingdom Viridiplantae; phylum Streptophyta; class Magnoliopsida; order Ericales; family Sarraceniaceae; genus Heliamphora; species Heliamphora pulchella. The sequence goes on from JAULJZ010018287.1 coordinate 1,481, forward strand.
GCATTGACTTCGGTTTATCGTTGCACATTTTGGGGAAAGTTATGATTCTAAGTTTATACCAGAAAGTGTTATTCCTAGGTTTAGACTTGTAAGGGAAAAATCAAGCTGACCTTCTGTTAACCAAAAAACAAACTGTTCTCCTTCGAAACAGGAAATCCTTCAAAACTATAAAGCGATTGAATGCAAGGTCCTTTTGTCGTGTTTAAGCATTTCGTCAGAAAGTGATAATGGACGAAAGTAAAAATAATAAAGGAATTTTATTACTTCGATGGGAATTGAAACCGAGTACAAGGATTACAAACTACTTCTATGAACTAAGTATTACAAATGATTGGGAAAGAAAATTATAAGGGAAATAAAATTATAAGTAATGAAAGATAAAATAAAAAGATAGGTAGTTTGCCGAAGTGTGAAAAGTCCCTTTCTTGTGTCTATGATTAATCTTTTATAGGCTGATTTTTAACTGCTTATAACCGTCTTTGTAACCGTCTTTATTATAGGCCAATTCCGACTGACTTTAGTAGTGGGCAATTCCGTAAGGGGCCAACTTTGGTAGTGAGTAGTTGTGAGCAGCCCACGATCTTGTAACTATTCCATAATTTAGAATAGTTTTTGGCTTTCAAGAGCAAATGACTTCAATAGTAACACTTGTCCTCTTGAGAAGAAACGTCAACTATCTTGTGACACCTGTCTATTGCATTACATATGTTATTTCTAACGGCTCTATTGATGTATTTGAGAGGAAACTAGGCTATTAGATATTTTTACTAAGACTTTGATGACATCGACAAGGATCTAAGATTCGATAGGTCTTTCACCTGAGCCCTTATTTGAGAGGAAACGGGGCTATTAAATATTTTTACCAAGACTTGGATGACATCGATAATGAGCTAAGATTCAATGGGTTTTTTTTACCTTTACCTGAGCCCTTTGGTGTTTGACTACATATACTACCCTTGATCTTTTTATAATAGGACTTGATGGGTCTTTTCGATGTATATAAGTCATTTAGTTCTTGGCTAATATATATATTACTCTTAATTTCTTTATATTGGAATTCGATGGGTACTTTTACTGTAAATGAGCATATATTACTCTTGACCCTTTTATTTGATGGGTCATTAATCATTATCGAAAGAATTTGATAAAATTTGATGTAAACACATTCCGACCTCATTCAAGAGAAACAGTCGTTATACAATTTAGGCTTACAACAAAAAATTATGTTTAACCTTCAATGTTGAGTAAGTTAATACAAAAAAAGTGGAAGAAATAAAATGAATATAGGGTGTACACTGACTGCTGTTACACATAGGACCTGTTTGATTGTTTGGAAATAAATTCATATATATAAAATACTTTCGGACATAAAGATTGATATAAAATAGCGTAAATTATGGATAGATTCCATTTTGAAAGTTTGTTTATGGATAAATCCTTTTCAAAAGTTAAATATCCTATTAGGTTCTGTTTTAAATTTTCTGGAAAACTTTTGATCTTTGCATATCTGGTTGTTAGTAATGACATGACGATATATATAGAATGATTTATATCATATCTAATACTTTAAAAAAATTTATTTTTTTTTTAAATTTTCGTTGCTTCGTACGATGATCATTTTTTAGCTTTATGTATATGGTAAATGCATATAAGCATTTACAATAATGTTTTTGTTGATACATTTTCTGTCGTTTTTCGTCATCTACCACTTGATTGTTTCATATTTGCTAAAATGTAGAAAATGATGCACATTAAGACTTCATCAAATGGCCACTTCATTTCATTGCATACATATTAAAACGCAGAAAATGATACACATTAAGGTTTAATCAAATGGTAGCTTCATTTCATTGCATACATATTAAAACGCAGAAAATTATACAATTAAGATTTCATTAAATAATACACATGAATTTGACTTATTTTCAGAAATGACATACATGAAACAATAATATTTTATAAACAATACGCATGAAACAGCGTCTGAAACAATATCAGTTTTTGAAACGATACACATTAAAAGTTCCTAAAATGATAAATATGAAACAATAACATTTTCTTAAAACATTTCAAGACATTGTTTCATGTGTATCATTTTTAAAACTAATATTATAACATATGTATCATTTTCTGTGACAAAAATAAAGCAGTCATTCAATTAATGCATATCACTTTTTGCAATTTTAGCAAAGATGACAAAAAACGATATAAAATAGATTAACCAAAACATTATTAATGTGTATCATTACCTGTCAATGTGATATTGTACAATGTATATCATTTTCTATTACAAAAAATGAAGCAGCCACTTAATTAATGTATATCATTTTCTGCAATTTTATTAAAGATGACGAAAAATAACATAAAATAGATTAAACAAAACATTATTGCCAAAAACAAAGCGACCAAACTCTGTTATTTAATAAAACAGATTTTTTGCAAAACGCAATCAGCATGGAATATGATTCCGTGAATCTTGGTAATTTTCATTTAATAAAACATATTTTTTTGCAAGTTTTTTCATTTTAATTGTAAAGTCAATTGAACTTAAAAAGGGGTATAAATGTCCATTTTTTCTGAGATATTTTTAAAAAAGATTTTATGGAATACACAACTTTTGAAAATGATTTATCTTTAACCACCTTTTTAAAATAGGATCAATTCCCAGTTTACTCTATAAAATATAACGGATATAATTCTAGATACACATTGGTAGGGAAATATTTTATATCATGTTTGTTTAAGACCGAATATGAATGAATATTGTGTATTTGTTAAAAATAAGAATTAATTTTTCATATTTTATTTCATTTTTTCAGTCTTGTGGTTGCTTGTTGGCTTTCAATGCCATTTGTAAGACTCAAGTCTTGAGTTCAATGAACGGAAAATTAGAAATCAAAGCCTCTGTTTGGGTTCGCTTTTTTTGTTAGTTTTTTGACTTAAAAGTCAAAAAAAAGCTAATTGGTTTGACTTATTAAATTTTTTTTTACTTTTTTCTCACTTTTTCTACATGATTTGACATCTACTTTTTTACAAAAAAAAATCAAAAAACCTAAAAATTACTAAAAAAAAGCTAGTCCAAACATAGGCAACAGGCAAAGGCACTATATACATAATATTTGGTATCCCAGGGTATAGTATATCCGGAGATATATCCCAGTTTTGGATTTTATATCCAAAGTCCTTTAATGCACCTAACATTGAATATCTTGGACTCATCGGATTACATATCATATCTGCCCATCAAATCTTGTAAACAAACAAGCCAATAGGGGCCAGCAGCCCCCCGCAACATTTTTTTAAAAAAATATTTATGTAATTTATTTTTTTTAACAAAATTAGAGTTTATGAAGCTGATCTTTTGTTGCTTTTATTTATAATAATGCTATAATAACTAAATTTGAGTATCTTCTTATGTGACACCTTGTATACGTGAATCACATGTTATGTGGAACTTATTAAATATTACAATTAGTATTGGTGTCACATCTTATACTTAGAAAAAGAAACCCATATCAAATGACATTCAAATGTGGTCATTATAATGTACCAAATTCAGTCAAACACTGTATATAGGAAATCCTAACAAAATGACCAATATCTCCATCTGTCAACAAACTATCTAAGTAATTTAGTCATTTTGATAGTCGATTCTGGGCTTCCGACACTAGTTCTATTGTGTCTACTTTGATAATGCTATTACTGCTGTTTGGCTAATATTTTAAATCCACCACACCTGGAGTTTTTGGCTTTCTTATTTACCAATCTCTCGAGCTTAGCCTTCCATTTTTTAAAAGTCATTTGATAAAAATTAATTAAATAATTGATTGAAAATCGTCCTAACTTTTTCTCCCCCCCCCTCCCCCCCATCAAATTCAAATCCTAGTTCCGCCTATAATGGCCGGTTACGAGCATTGGTGGCGCTAGTAGGGGCTTACAGAGGGCAGTGCCCCCACTGAATATTTACAACAATGTATTAATTCTTTAAAATCTTATTAATTTTAAAAACTTTCCCCCCTCTAAATTATAATTTTTCCCTCTTAAATTATAATTTTGCCTATTTCTATCTATAATTTCATCCTTTCTCGTCACTGTTGGCAATAGTCTTGCAGCTCACTCGGTTACCACTTGCCCTCTTCTTGCTCCAGCACCTTTGATTTGACAGAATTAGTTTCCCATATTAATGTGATTTACTATAGTGATGTATAGTACGGGTGTCGAACCTTAGAGATTGTGGAACGAATTACTATAAATCTGAAAATTAATTTCTAAATTAATTCAAGAAAAATCGTTGAATGTAATTTAATTAGAAATGAATTTAATGCAAGGCAAATAAAATTAAGTTTCGATGAAGGAGATTTGAGGTTTCAATTACACCATTCATGTTCCATTGAATTTTTATATCAATTTTAGAATTTAATCTACTAACATGGTCATGATGTATTTTTGTTACATGCTAAAGTAACATCTTCAATTATAATAATTTACTTGTGAATTGGTATATTCCATATGCGATTAGAACAAGTTGTCTATGCTCAATTAATTCATAAGCACAAACTCGTTTTTTTCAAGCATGGCGCATTCTAATTTACAGAGACGTGTAACATGAATACTATTGTATAATATTGTATTAGTTACAAAAAATAAATACAAGTATATTATATTTGAATCGTTAAAAAATAATAGAACAAAATAAAGATGCAAAAATCCCAATGTTACTTGACTATGGCTTCATCTTCACCCTAAGTGGAAAATTTAGCAGCTTATGAAGATAGTGAAACTATCATAAGTTCTTCTCACTCTTCTCTAAAAATTCTTCTTCCTATTGCTTTCTCTCTTTCTCCTCCTTTAACACCCCTCCCTTTTATACTCCTACAACACCAAATGTGATTTAAGTGTGTTTGGCCTAATTTTTTTGTAGGCTTTTGACTTTTTAATTTTTTGATTTTTTTGTAAAAACATAAATATAAAAAAAATCAATTAATTACCGTGAGAGGCTAAATAAGAGAATTTTTTAAAAGACTTTTAAATAAAAAAAGTTTCAAAAAAAACCTAAGTCGAATAGAGGCTAGCTAGCTAAGCAGACAACCATCTAGTAGCCCATTTCGTTCTTTTCTTAGCAGCAAGCTTCTTTGATGCATTGTTTGACCGTTGTCAACCTTCTATAAGGCATGCTTCAGCTCATTACATGGTAGATGAGAAACTATACAGTGTTTCGTACTCGTAGTGTGCTTTCCGTAAGATTTCCAAAATTACCTCAAGTGCTGTTTCCTACTAGACTTGAACCATGGATCACACACAACAGATTTCAAGTTATACCACTTGGACGAGACAACCACCTGAAGCTATAGCTACACACTTATTATTTGAAGTATAGTTTTCAATTTTCTCATTTGTTCCAATTTCTTGTCCTTCTCATTCTTTTCCGCAAAACTTCTAAAATACTTGTTTAATACAAAAATAAATAAATAAAAAATAAGTCTAATATAATATATATTAGGAATAAAAAGATGCACTATTATATGCACATCAATTACCCCCATTTAGCATATATAAAAAGACTTTTAACCCCCAAGTTATTGGATCCTTACTACATTTGATCTGTCTTTAGCGTGTGTACGGGAAAGGCCCATAAATTATATTTATTTGCATAGGTTGAATGAAAAAGTCCAGTAAAGAAGATAATCACAGGCGTTCCGATGCTTCGTTCATCTGATTCTTGCAAAATAAACTCCCGACCGGTGGCCGGAGAGAGGGGTTCCGACGCCCAAATTAACTCTAGAATTGAAAGAGAGAACCAAAATATTGAAGATACCAGGTCCTCTCCCTCTCAACTGAGAGAGGGGTATATATATATCAATGTTGAGAGAGAGAGAGAGAGAGTTGTCCCACCCATGTCAGGATGGCTGGTGAGACGATGGATGGGCAATCGCTCAAGATTTTCTGTCAAGGGAGGATTTACTCTCCCACAATAGCCCCTAGCTTCTACATGCTTCCTTAGAAGGAGGTGAAAGCTGCATGTGCCTCGATCTTTTGCCATAAAAACTAGTTAATTGTATCGCTTTGAGTACTTGGCCGAGCTAGGACTTTGGAGCATGCCTGGGCGAGCCAGGGCTTCGAGTGCCTAGCCGGACTAGGACTTTTGAGCATGCCTGGGCGAGCCAAGGTTTTGAGTGCCTAGCCGGGCTAGGACTTTAGAGCATGCCTGTCTAGGACTTTTGAGCATGCCTGGGTGAGCCAAGGCTTCGAGTGCCTAACGGGACTAGGACTTTGGAGCATGCCTAGGCGAGCCAGGGCTTTGAGTGCCTAGCCGGGCTAGGACTTTGGAGCATGCTTGGGCTCAACACCTAGGTTAGGCTAGGGTTTTGGATGGGCTATTCTAACCCTTGAGATAATTCTAATCTCCTTCTTAGGCTAGCTCGAGCTTTTTGCTGAAGATCGAGAGCTGGACTCGGCTCCTAGGCTAGGTTAGGGTTTTTCGTCGATGGGCAATTCTAATCCTGGGAGTTCTTTTAGTCCCTGAAATTATTCTAATCTCATGTCTAGGCAAGTTAGGACTTTTTACTGAAGATCGAGAACTGGGCTCGGCACCTAGGCTAGACTAGGATTTTTCACTAAAAACCGAGAGCTGGGATCGGCACTTAGGTTAGGTTAGAGTTTTTTTACTGAAAATCGAGAGCTGGGCTCGGCATCTAAACTAGGCTAAGGTTTTCCACTGAAAATCGAGAGTTGAACTTGGCACCTAGGCTAGACTAAGATTTTTTGCGCTTAGCGCCCGAAGCATCCATACTGGTGTTTGAGAAGAAATAGTAGTAACACAAGCACAATTGAGATGTTGACCAGTAGGGCCGAGAAGATGAATCCAGCTAAATGTAGTACCGAATACCGAATTTGGACCACCGTCGTAGTACGGGCTTGCTGAGTTGCTGCCATCCATCAAGTTGGTGACAGGACTGGGATGAGTTGACGCCGAGAAAATTAAGAGCTGAGAGTCAAGCTCAGTTGATGCCAAGATGCCACCATGTGGTGCCGAACTTGTCAAAACCGAACAGCCGCCGCAGAGCTGAACGGTGGACGTGAATAGCCGAGGTGATGGCAATCAGGTGTTGAACAGAGTGGTGGGGGGACAAACCAGTCTGGTTTGAGGGTAGCTGAGAGGATGAGCGTGAAAATGAGAAACATGTCCAGTAGTGGATTTTTCAGAACAAGCGGCTTTTCGAAATCCTCCTCTCCAGGTTTCATGCCGATGAATAGTAGAGACTAAAGCACGATTTGTTTACCACATCAATTGCTGAGCTAAACTCATAGTTGGAAAACATCGTTGAACTGCCGATAATGGGACAATCCACCAAGCAACCAAAAGAGAATGCTGAACAAGATAACACTGTGAACGGGCTTGTCATATGAGGAGGATCAGAAAAGGATTGAGAGAGGTGGTAATCTGGTGTGGTCGCTGAACTACCTGGGCTGTGGGGCCGAACTGGCCATTACATACCGACCATCAGGTTGGTGGCAGAACTGAAATGGGTTGACGCCGTGAACCATAGCGTCGGACATTTCTCAAGTGCTGAGCTGGGCTGATGTCGTAAACCATAGCGCTGAGCTATTTCACAATTGTCGAGCTGGTCTGTAGTGCCAGTTTACTGACTGCCACCACTTTGACCTTGTATAGCCATAGCTAAAGAAACCATTCCTTCCAATTGCTTCCGCCCTTGCCTGATCCTTTTGGCATGAACGTAATCAATTCTCCAACAGTTACTGAAGCTTCCTGGTTGTAAGGAAGCAAGGCTCAATCTCAGAGACGCTGTTATTGCTTTAGTTTGAAGAAGATAGTCAGAACCAAATTGGTGGTTGAAGAATCCGGGGGTTGAAATGTGGTGTGCCGAGGTGCTCTCCATGAGAGAGCCGAACAAAATAATTGAACTGTGCCAAGAGCGTGAGTTGCAGAGCTGCATCGCCAGTTGGCTGAGAATTAAATTGCAGAAGTGTCGACCATCACATGCGAGAAGAACGAACTGTTGCATGGACTGGTTTATTGCAGTCAAAGGAAAATGATAAACAAAATACAGTGAACTGGATCTTTGATCCTAGGAGGCATCGAAAAGAGCCAAGGGGTTGTGGTCAAAAGCGGGCTTGGTACCGTGAGTGGGCCCGGTGACCAAGCAAGGGTCGTTCTTCCTCCTACAAATATTGTTCTGTTTGTTTACGGCGGTTTCGCACTTCTTCGAAAACTCCTGACGAGCAAGTTATGCATGAAGGACGGTAGGGACGAGGAAGAGCTTCTTCACTTCTTCAAATGGTTCGAATGTGATGTCCGAGATAGGAAAAAACTTTGACTCCTTAGAAGCACCGATCACGAACCTTTGCTTTGCATTATCCGCCGGCGTCGATCTCAGCACCCGCAAACCACACGAGTTCTAAGCATGTGAAGTGAGAGAAAGTCAAATTTGTAGAGAGGGAAGCTGGCTGGGTTATCTCCCTTGTTGAGAAGTTGATTGATCCGGAACGCCACCAACAGGTCCACCATCGAGTGCCAAGCTGCTTTGTTGACCATAAACTGCTAGTGTTGGGATGTGCAGTAGCTGCCGAGGCGTCGAGCAAATTAAGGCCGAACAGTCTCCGCGGTGCCGAGCAGTGGCTTGTTTGTATCAATTAAGCTAGAGAGAGGAATGGGCATAACCAGTTTTGGGGGTGATTGCATGTGCCAATCCTGAGTGCCAAGCTCTAGTGCCGAGTTGCCATCCATGAAAGGTCGATTTGGGGTGAGCAATAGCCGCTGGGCTACTTCATAAGGTGCCAAGTAGTGAACGAGATGCACTGTCTGAGCATTGGGGTGCCGAGCTCAACGTCTCTGAGAGAGAACTGCCTCCATCATAGCCCTGACCCAGAGTGGCAGTTAATGGCGTTGATGCCGATGACGGTGGTAGTGGAGTGTTTGATGATGGACTATCTGGCCCAGCCAACGCTGCACTGAGATGCCCAAGTTGACTCCCTCAAAGTGCGGAGCTGGGTTGATGCCTAGCATGCAAGCAGTGCCGAACTGTTTTGCAAGTGCTGAGCTGTGCATTGAGAGGACAGAAACCAGCTAGTAAGCTGAGTACAGAAAGGCTCACAGAGAGAGAAGGGGCAGATCTGAATCAGGGAGAGGGTTGGTGGAACGATCCCCAAGTCTTTTAGAGAGAGAAACCAAAAACATCGGTCTAGCCCCCAGCTTTTCACGGTCTAGTCCCCGGCTTCCATAACAGCTACTAAATTATTAAGAGGAGTTGGCCTCGGAATCCAGAAAAGTGGTTCACAGAGGCGCCAAATCACAAACTGAGAGTTGTTTTCTTGGACAAAAATCAAGTTTAATTCTGGTGATTGGTTGCCTAAATCTTCTTAAAATTTGATTTTCTTCTATTGATTTTTATTTTTTGAGGCTTTTACCTGATTTTTTGTTCAATTATTTGTTTCATTTGGATCATAGATGGACAGTTTGACAGTGAATACTTCCAGCAAACAGAAGAGTCCAGTCAATTCAGGCAAGAGTAGGAAATGCGGAAAATGAAGCAGGCATGTGGTGCTTTGGATTTGGTTACTAAATATATCTCTTGTTCTTAATTGGAAAGAAATGTATTTTTTTTCTGAGGATAATTTTAACTGCATCTTTGTTTTTCTGCTGTTCATGCATTCACGTGTTATAATAGTTTATTAAGAAAGTAGAAAAATCAATCGTTTTACTTCAATGTTCACATAGGACCAAGGGTTGGAAGTGATATCAGAAGGTTTGGATACATTGAAAAACATGGCGCATGATATGAATGCGCTTTGCTTCCTTGTGCTTCCTTGTGCTTTTGTATCTGTTGCTTTGCTGTGTTTTTGTGCACGTCTATCCATGATATTGTAATTCATGCAGGAGATGGATAGACAAGTACCTTTGATGGATGAGATTGACACTAAGGTTGGAGAATTTATCCTCTCCTACTAATATCTGTAGATAAATGTTTTCTTGCGTCATTGCAGTGTTTTTTATTATGATTTTTAGCATTGCAGGTGTACAGGGAAACATCTGACCTTGAGAATACCAATGTCAGACTTAAGGACACTGTTAACCAGGTGACTGTGCCACAACTGTATTTGCTGTGTTCCATGAATTTATGGGGTTTTTTGTGTGTGTGTGTGTGTGTGTGTTCCAGCTGAGGCCCAGTCGAAATTTCTGTCTCGATATCATACTGTTGTGCATAATTCTTGGGATTGCTGCTTATCTATACAAGTTTCACTTTCTTTCTAAATGAAAAGAAAAGTGAATATCTGACATGCATGGATGGTGAACTTATTGTTAGAAGCAAATGATTTAACTTACAACTAAAGTAAACTGTGTGCGTGGTTAATTTGGTTTGATCTTCTACATGCCTTGTTCAGTTTCCGTCTAAAGTCTTTTAATGAAGTCAAATTTGTTGGATTATTTTCATAATTGCCTGGGCACTGGGCACTAGTCTGATAGCTCGGCCAGCATTTTTTTTTTCTGTCTCTTTCTTTCCTTTTGGTTTAGTATTTCAGCAGTCATTATGATGGAGTGTGTGCTTGCAGTGTATTGAAGAAGTAGATGACACAAGGGCTACCGTTTCTGCTCGAATGATATTTGCTCTTTTCTGGTATTGTCTTAAACTGAATCAGGATTTTCTATGTGCTTGTTTTTAGATTTGATTTGGTATTCTGATGTTTGTATGTCTTTGCTCACTCTTGAAAGAATGTACCTTTATATTAAAAACATATCGGTTGTTTTTATTTTCCCTTGGTCTCCTTAGTTTAAGATTGTAATTCCATGCACATGATTAATCTCGTGACTCCTGTGAGCACTTCTTGATCACTTATGGATGTGTGGAGCATACTTTTAAGAAAAGAACCAAAATGGGATAAATATGAGCTATAAAATCTTTCAGTTGAAACCAGTTTGGACTTCGGATGTAGGCAAGGGTTACACTAGCTAAAACTCTTTACTAACAACAATCTTGACAATCTGCAATGGTTTTCTAGGATGTTTCTTCTAATGATTAAACTCAGGATGGCTCCGTTGGGGTTCGATGGTAAAAAACAGATTCATGTTTGATTAATTTATTAAACCAATGTTTTATGAAATAAATAACACGTAATTGGAAGCTCTGTCTTCAACATGTCAATTGCCAAGTCACTTGATCCATCAATTGCTAAGAAAACATTCAATAATTTTTATGCTTGCATCCTATAGCTTTTTCTAACCCAATGATGTGTATACTTGGAGAGCATACTTTTTAAGTCACAATTTACAAACATGCTCATATGCATAGCCTGATAGCCTTCTTAAAAATGGGCAGCCCAATGCACGAGCGGGGTCTAGAAAGGGTAGAATGTACATAGCCTTACCCATGCATGCGGATAAGCTGTTTACGTGATTCCAATCCATGATGCTCAAGTCGCAATGCAACAACCTTATTGTTGCGCCAAGGGCCCCCTTAGCCCGATAGCATTCCTGAATATTTCAGTTATCTTCAGTGAAGGTCAAGTGATTTAACTCTTGATATTGGATTGTAGAACTCCATTGACTGGCATTGAAGTTGTCAATTCAGCAGTGTCGTTTGTCCATTGATCATATCCGTTGGGCAGCTTCTTCTTGGGTTGGATGAAACTCTCGTAGTGATTCCTTCATTTGACTTTCTCTTCTGTCTGATAATCAAGTTGTCAAAAGGTGTAACCGAGTGTTGCATATAGTTTGTATTGGAATAGTCTTCATGGACTGAAGTTGAAGTTTTTCTTGCTTTGAAGCTTCTTCTAGAAACTGTCCAAAGAAGTTAGATCTTGATACGCAAAGATGAGTGGTAGCACTAGACAATCTCTGTATAGAAAATCCGACCATTTCATGTTTATGGTTTGTTTTTGTAGAACAAGGCTCGTTGCCATTCTGAGAATAGCCTAACAACTCATTGTTGGGTTCATATCCATCTTCCTCACTATTCCTTGGGATGGTGCTTTTCAGCCAAACTCGGCACAGTTCCCAATTATCCAACTGCATAAGAAGAAAAACATGTCTATCGATCCCTGCTTAGGTGTCAAAAGTACAGAAAAACTATCAATTTTATACTCTTTTTAAGCTGATATGTCCATGTATATGTCTGCGAGGGTCATGATATCAATGGTTAACCACTCCCCCCCCACCCCCCACCCCCAAAAAAATAAATAAATAAATAAAAACCAACCAAACCCAAAGAAAAAAACTGTTTTTTTTGTTTATCTTGGCCTTGGTACAATCCAAAGCAAGGAAAATAACAGGGCACCAACCAACGATTCTTGTGGCTTAAAACTTGTTCAGGTATACTACCAAAGCAATGCTACAAAGTATTGAAATATTCAATACACATATACAAAATATGTAAATAATGAGGTTGCTTTAAATAATGAGGTGGCTATTTTTCTCACTTTTGGCCTTGGTACAAGCCAAGGTGAGGAAAATAACAAGGCACCAACCAACGATTATTGTGGCTTAGAACTTGTTCAGGTATAGTTCCAAAGCAATGCTACAAACTATTGAAGTCTTCAATACCCCCATATAAAATATCTAAATAATGAGGTTGCTTTAGAATTTAGGTAGCATTCATAAACCACCATGAGAAAACAAGCTGCTTAGAGCTTCTTGTAAACTGAGCCAGTGCATGAGTGACAAGAAGTGGTAAGGAAGGGAATGCCCTAATTAGAGATTCACCGCATCCACATCTTGCTCAATGGAAGCCAAATACTCTGCTTTTTCTTTCTCCACGAATTTAAGCTATTTTAGGTTCAAGTTCAATACCATTCAAACAATTTACCCACATGCAGCCTTTTGGCCTTGAAGTCAACGTCGTTGCTTTGGGAAATCTGTACTCATGCATGATCCAGTCTGTCTTAACTCCTCTCGGAGAGCATCCTTTGTGGAACACTGGAGATTTTTTCACTCCAATAATCTTCTCATCGCATGAATTGAGAATGGGATTATCAGTTCCCATGGCCTTCCAATGACCCCATCCTATGTGGTCTCACTCCATTGGGGTACTTCCTATCCCTTCAGGTGAATTGTGAAGAAATACCATTCCTCCTCACCAAACAAACCTTTCCCTGTACAAAGGAATTTACTTTTAGCTTAGTAATTATTTTAATTATCAAAGTAAGAAAGCACTAAATAAAAAAAAGTGGTGGGTGCAAAACAGACTTGGTAGCTCCCAAGGGTTGCACTTGTAAAGATTACTAGAACAATAATAGATGCCGGCAGTGAACTTTTTTTTTCCCATCATAAATGAGCCGGCAGTGAACTTGATGTTACTTTGTTTCTCAAGTAGTGCACAATGAGCTTCTCGTTAGATGGATGGAATCTAAAACCCGTTGGAACTTGGATGTCTGAATTGAATTTTTTTCTCCATGGAAGAAGGCTTCGTTCTTGTTGATGAAGGAACCTAGATAGTTGACAAGTTAAACCACTGATGTTATCGATCAAAATGGATTTGAATTATGGAACACAGTGCACTTATTATATGATGTACTCTCATGTGGATGAGGCACCGATGACACTAATAAAATAGGATTAATTTATGGAATTACATGTAGTGGTTCTATGAAATGGTAGGGAAACCAACCCTTTGCCTTAATTGTGACTTTACCGGGCGAACATTGATGGATGTTTTGCTTGTACCACATTTAACATCATGTGATTTTGGAAGTATGAGATAGTCTATGGTGCTTTAGCTAGCATAGGATTGCGACTAGTTTGATAATTGTAAAGATTCAAAAAGAAGTCTGCTTGAAATGAGTTGGGTTAGCTTGGAATAGCCCACTGAAGATGTTGGGCATTGAATATGATTGATTTTGAGTTGGTACAGCATTGCATGGAATGGAAGTGGTGTGTGGAAAATGTGATAAATTTTTGTAAGGTAGCATTGTTTTTACATTGTTTTGATTTGGTTGGTAATTGAGCAAATGGCTTGTGACACTACACTAGTAAATTGCATGGGAGTATTATCTAGCTGGTTTTGGCTCAACAAGTTGTTACATTTAGTAAGCCACCAGTTCTTCAATTGGATTAAACTACCATATTTGTTCTCTAAGATAGACATGGATGGCTCTCTCTATTATATTCTCTTTTATCTATTGTCACAATCTTTGCTACAACCAGAAAACACTGGAAGGTGAGGGAAGAAACACTGTACAAAATAGTAGTAGTTTCCCAAACTACTTTTAGCATATCTTTATTTATACTTATAATACAAGTTTCTTCTCTTTGCTACCCGATAATACCCTCGTTGCTACCCTTTTTTTCTTGATGGATTCTTAACGTGTTTGGTACTTTTTAGACTTTTCTTGTAAAATACCAATATTGTCCTTGAACTTTTTAAACTTTTACTTATGAATCTTCTCGAGCACTTCGCTCAGTTACATTCAGAGATCCAGATCG
>JAULJZ010018298.1:0-15912 GCA_032270985.1 Heliamphora pulchella
TCTGGGAATGTAATTTTGAAACTTTGATCGTTTTGTTAAAGCCTTTGCATGTTATATACAATATTTTCTTACGTCTTAGAGTATTATCTATGGATATGATTCATGGCATGTTTTTGGGTTTAGCTCACGAACCCGGGTTTGGGTTGTGACACAATTGAATACCAAACCAGAAAATAGAGATCATAAATTTAGACAATATTAAGAAACTTTGAACACAATTATCGATTTCCAAAAGGAAGGAGAGTTGACATGAATCTATGGGAAACAAACACATGGAGCCTAGAACCAGAGTTAAAATGTGCAGCAGCAGTTAATAAAATAGTAGATCATTAGGCCGATTTATGGGTACAAAAGAAAAAGATTAAACACCTAACAAGAATTGGACAACATCTCAATCCAGCTTGTCTATAGAAGGGATATTGTGAGAAAAGATATGGAGGAAATAAAAATCAAAGAAAAGGACAGTGCTCAAGTAGCATAAAGATTGGAGGCAAGCATCAGTATATGGGGTTACTATAGCATTTCATAAACACCGATAGGTAGTTCTGATGGCTTTGAACATAGTAAATGTGTCAACAGAGATTTCTCATAAATAACTAGTAGGAATGGTCACACTCACTAAGTAGTTGAAATTCGTTGCTTTCAGTGATAAAAACCTCTCGACTGAAGGGCTATCCTACAATAAGCCTTTACATTTAACTATCGAGTGTCTGGGAAAGTGGGGACTAGTAGTATTGGTAGACAATGGACCAACCCTCAATGTATGCCCACTACAAATAGCATATTGCTTGGGATTGAGGACCCATGAATTTACACCTAGTATATAAGGAGCAAGGACTTATGACAATAATTAAAGAAATGTGTTGGGAATGATGTGTTCGTGGTGACAGTTGAGCCAATAGAAAACAAAATAGAATTTCATGTGTTAGATGTGTCAGCGTAGTCCAATCTACTTTCGGGAAGACCATGGTTGCATGACTCAGTTATAAGACTTTTGCAGCCTACTCTACATCAAAAAGTCAAGGTGATAAAAGATGGATTATTTTGACAATTCTTGGAGAATCCAACATCCAAACTCCCGCTAATGACACCCTTTTTTGGCAAATAGATGATGAAGGGGAAAACTTGTGCCTTAGTGGGTTTGGTTTTGATAAAACCAAGGCCATTCAAATGCTCAGGAATGAAGAAAATAGGTATATGAACCTGAAATCGGTGGTCATAATGAAGAGAATGTCTTTTTTCCCTAGGTTGGGACTAGGTAAGAACCTTTAAAGAATAATTAAATTGATCGTTGTTGATCACAATCGTCATGCATTTGGATTGGGATATAAGCTAGCCTCAGAGGATTTCGTAGTTAAAGTGCGAGGATCATGGAAGAAGATGGAAACTAAAGAAAAGAGTCACAAACCTCCCTAGAAGAAATACAAATGGACTCTAAACGAGCGTTTTATCAATGAGGGAGAAGATTTCATTTACTGTGGATTTCTAGAGCCATGGATGGAAGAAGCTACTCACGAAAAACTTATAGGGTTAGAGATCTTTTTCAAATAGCAGTTGTTTGATAGTGATGAAGAAGTTGAAGCAGTGGATATTGAAGCCTTCAAGAGGGAAAACACGGACTAAGAAAACGTTATGTATTAGTTGAATATGAGTTCCTTATTTGATGAAGAAAGGGCCCAAATGCGTATGGGCAATGAAGACGTTGTTGTGATGATGATAGATGGTGATGCGCCAACGGATTGCACTGAACTTGTCATGGATGCTGCTAATAAAGTTTGTAATAAGTAGTTCTTTGGTTTGATATTGTGTATGATGTAGACAGTGAATCTGAGTCTAGTGAGTCTGTCTTGAATGGGCTTGAGTCCGGAAAACGAAGGTCTTGTAATGACGAGTCTACCTGGTATGCACCTATCGGATGCCTAGGTCTTCTTTTTACTAAGTTTGATTTTGAGAACGTAACTACTTTTGAAATCAATGAAATGAACGTGAATTTTTCTTACTTCATTGTGTCTCAAATAGCTTGTATGAATTCTAAAAGTTTTAATGAATTTGAAGGGGATGTCCCTCAAGAATTAAAAAGTTAAATGAAAAGATAAGAGAAAATGCGTGCCAATTTGTAATGGAAGAAGCTATTTCAATAAGCTTAAATAATGGAAAGGATGCGCAAATGGTTCAGATCGGTTCTACGTTGTCTTCAGAAGAATGTGAACGGTTAATCATTTTATTAGAAGAGTTTAAAGATATTTTTTCATGGTTCTATGAAAACATGCTCGGGATCGATCCTAACATCATACAATCCCAAATTCCCCTCTACTCGGATGCAAAATTAGTAAAGCAAAAACTCAAAAGAATAAGATCAGATTGAACCCTCAAAATAAAACAAGAGGTGACTAAACAAAGCAATGCAAAATTTCTTATGGTCACCAAGTACTCACAGGTGGATAGTCAATATTGTGCTAGTACCAAAGAAAGATGGTAGAATCAGAGTATGCATAGATTTTAGAGATATCAACAAGATCAGCCTGAAAGATGATTTTTCTCTCCTCCACATAGATGTACTAATAGACAATACTTCTCTTTTTTGGACAATTTTTCGGGATACAACCAAATCTTGAAGGCTCTTGAGAATCGAGAAAAAGCTATCTTTACCACACCTTGGGAAGCCTATTACTCTAAAGTAGTACCTTATGGATTAAAGAACGCATGAGTCACCTAAAAGTTTATGTGGATCATATGATAGTAAAATTCAAGATAATGGTATGACACTTTGTAGCCTTAAGAAAGTTCCTCGAGAGAATCAAAGATGCTTGGGTTCATAATTACACAACGAGATATCGAAATCAACCCATCAAAGATAAAAGCAATTCTCGAAATGCCTCCCGCCAAGACTAAGAAAAAAGTAAGGAGCGCCTTATAGGAAAATTTCTATTAATTAGTTGTTCCATAGATGAGCTAACATCAACTTGTGAATCACTTTTTCATATTCTAAAAAAGGGTATGAAGTTTTAATAGAATCAACAATGTTTTCAAAGGAATATGATGATACTTGCAGAATCCCCTAGTTTTATCACCACCAGAACATGAGAATCCTTTAATTTTGTATTTGTCAATAACTAATTTAGCAATAAGATGTATGCCAGCTCAAAAGAATGAAACTAAAATAGAGATGGCTGTGTATTACCTGAGCAAGAAAATGATGGGGTGCGAAGTTCGATATACACCTTTAGAGAAAACATGTCTCCATGAAGTTATGACATTAGATACTTGCATACCACATCATCCCTATTTCACTAATGGACCCGCTCAAGTACTTGTTTGAGAAATCAGCATTGATAGGAAAGTTAGCTCCATGGCTACTAATCCTTGCAGAATTCGACTTACAGTACACGAAGAGGAAATTGGTAAAAGAAAAGGTTGTTCTTGAGTTTTTAGCAGACTAGCCCATAAAAGGAGAAGAAGAATATGAGTTTGAATTTCCAAATGAGCAGATTTCAGAGGTTAAAAAAGAACAATAGACTTTATACTTTGATGGTGCTTCAAATTAGTATGGTTACGGGGTTAGGATCCTCTTAACTACTCTTGATGATTCTCATGTGTCGTTAGCTTACAAGCTAAACTTCGATGTTACGAACAATAGCGTAGAATTAAATCTTGTTTAGCTATATTAGAAGCAGCTTTGGAATTAGAGGCAACAAAGATGGAACTAATATAGGAGACTCAACCTTGGTAGTATCTCAAGCTGAAAGGGAATGGAAAGTTAAAGAACAAAAGTTGACTCTGTATTACCAAGAACTCAAGAAGTTGATGTTAAAAAACAAAATCTCATGAACTAATGACAATGCATACAGATTACACAAATAAAAGAACTCGACTAAAATGCATATAACGAAACAAAGGTTATACCTTCAATATCTCTCTAGTTTGATCTCGTCTTAGCACTCGAACAAAAAATGATAGATATGCACAAAACAAAACAGTTGGATATACACGAACCAAACTTGACTACACCTTAAATCCTTTGTCGTATTATCATATGCCAAATCATGAATGCAATGTGGACTGCGAATCAGTGACCTAAAATCTCAACTCAGTTGCCTCTTTAATATCGGGAAAATATCCAAGTTATAGCTACCAAAGAGTTTTTAGTGCATATAAGAGACCTGATGAGTAAATAAGATTCAGGTTCCTTATGTAATTAGAAAAACCTAATTTAATTCGAATTAAATTTTTAATTCCATAAATTATAATTCATACCACTAAAGAATTATAATTGGATTCCCGACCTTATCTCGAAAACAAATTTTGAACTCCATGTTATTGAATGTGTATTTATCTCTCCACGATAAGTTATAAATACCCATCAATTAAATTAAATTACTAACAATGTTATTTAATTGATTGCTTATAATATTCTTGAGACTTTTCACTTAACTTATTTAATATGTCGGATATAAAATCCACTTAAAGGGTTTACCATAGTCAAAATTTATAAGGTTTCTCAAGAAGGTATCATCAATCACTATGCCCGAACTAGATTATGTTAATAATTAATATTTATCATAAGTGTAATGTCGTTATCTAATTCACCGAACTTAGTGATCTATAAAAGATCTCATTATTTTATGAATTAAATTAACAAATACTATACATATATATATATATTAGCTATTATGAAAATAATAGCAAAGGTACTTATAATAACCATAAAGTATTATTTATTTTATAGAGTTAGTATAAAAATAATTATCCCCAAACGGTTTGATTTAATATATACAAGTGTACTAACATAATAATTTGGAACTATACCATTCCTTATATATAAAACAGATGTAGTCAAATACTGTGTTACAGTTCTACCGATAATGTGTCCAATTACATCTATGTGAATAAAAAATTTATATTCTACAAGAATCGATCATTTGATCTTTTATGTGTAAGTCGAACTCTACACACTAAATCATCCACTATGTAAAATAAAAAATAGACATTTATACCATTAAATAAATAATACAGTGCAAACATTTCTTATACAAATTCTCATTAAAATAAAAATAACTAAATATAATAAATATTAAAATCTATTACACAAAAAGTATGACTTTTAGTATATATTCCTAATTGATGATCCCATACTTTGAAGATGTAACTTTCACCCACGTACCAAGAGTGAAGAATAAGTTTGTTGATGTCTTGGCCACTTTAACGTCATTGATAGTCATACCACCTGGACTAAATATGAGACCTTTGAAAATTCAACAATGAGTTTCACCTGCCTATGAGGATGTGGTAGTGGTCCAAGAAACCTCCGACAACCTACCATGATACCCTAATCATGTTACTAAGAAATACGAGAGAGACATAAAGAGATTTGGCATGCAAGTCGTAATATGTGGGTGAAAATTATATAAAAAAGGGTATTTATGGGTCAACAAACTTTGTGTTAGTCTAGAAGAAGGGCATGAATTGATGAGAGAAGTCCACATGGGAGTTTGCGGATCACACATGAATAGGATGATGTTAGCCAAAAAGATACCGTGCCAAGAGTATTTTTAGATGACAGTGAAAATAGGTTGCTTCAAGTTTGTGCATATGTGCTAAAAATGTCAAACTCATGCTAACCTTATGCATGCAATGCTATCCAAGATTTATAGCATGACTTCACCGCGGCCCTTTTCAATTTGGGGAATTGGTTTTATACAAAAAATAACACCTAAGGCTTTGAACAGACATGAATTCATCCATGTGGCTATCGACTACTTCACAAAATGGGTTGAAGCTGCCTCCTACTCAGTGCTGAAAGAATCTCATACAGCTAAGTTCATTAAGCATAACATTATCTGTCGATATGGAGTACCTCACGAGATTGCCTCCGATAATGGTTCTCATTCCAAGGAGAGATTGTCGATCTCTTAAAGGAATATTGGAGAATGACACATGAGTCATCTTTCTATAAACCACAAACCAACAGGGCAATTGAAACTGCCAACAAGAATGTAAAGATCTCACAAAAGATGATAGAAGCAAGCAGGGATTGACGATAGAAGTTGCCATTTGCGCTTTGGGGTTACCGAACATCAATCAGGACCTCGACTAAAGCCACACCATATTCTTTGGTCTACGAAATGGAAGCAATTTTGCCGATAAAATTGGAAATTTTGTCTTTAAGAGTAGTGGTTGAATGCAGCATTCCGAAAATAGATTAGAGAAGTGATAGATTTAGAAAGTTGATGTTGTTCGACGAAAAGAGACTAGGAGCACCGTTCCACGTTCAAGGGTACCAGAGGAGAGTCGCATGAGATTTCAACAAGAATTAAGCCTCGAAACATAAAGGAAGTGACCTGGTTATTAAAGAAATCAGGGCTCTAATTTTTTTTATTCAAGGGGTAAGTTTAAGTCTAATTGGGCCGGACCTTATCTTAACAATTCAGTTACATTGCAAAAATAAAAATCAAAAAAATAGTTTTGATAACCCTCAAGAACTAGAAATAGAAAAATTCTCCAATATTAAATTTTACTGAATTCAGTTCTTCTCAAAACAAGAAAGGCATGCAAGTCCTAATTTCTTTCTAAGAAAAGCACAACTATGTAAAGTCAAGTATTCCTCCTTTCTGCATCTCCTCCATGTTTTGATCTACATTTCAAACCCTATCCTATCTAAGTCTTGTAATCAATAGAAAGTCTGCTCTCAAAGTCACCACGAACTAGCATCCTCAACCAAGAAGGCCAAGCCGGCTGATACCGAGTTAAGAAAGGAACCCAATAAGGAGAGTTGTGTATATATGGCTCACATCTACAGCAGGTCTCGTTTGAGCGTATCTGAATTAGCGGAGGACACGGTATGAATGGTAGAAGGTGGAAAGTTTTAGGCCTATAAGCAAAACCCCAAGATGGTTTATAGTAGCAAATGTCATGGATGAAATCTTCCACGAGGAACAACACTAAGAGATATCCTCCCTGGAAAAAATGGGAGAAAAAAAAAAGGGAGAGCTAAGTAAAAAAATAAAGAGAAAGATAGGACAAAAGAGTTGAATGAAAAATAGAGAGAAAAATAGAAAAAGTAGAGCTGAGCAGAAAACTAGAGAGAAAAAAATAAGAGGAGAGCTTAATGAAAAAATATCTGCAGCAACAAAGCACTGCCAACAAAAAATGAGTCCCTTCTGTATGAAGTGCGTCTAAACCAAACAATGTCTAAACGATGCAACGACATCGGGAGAACTAGAGGAACAAAATCCTTTCCCTTCTGAATCTAAAAAGCTATGTCAACTATAACAGATCTAGCCTTGTTGTCCCCAAAAACAAGTTGATAGTGGCCAAGTAAACAGATCAAGAAGGTAAAATGACGCTGGAGTTAAAAAGTGAAGTTAGTAAGGGAGTAGGGAGGTGGAATCTATCCATGATTTGAGCAATGTTAAGGGTTTCATCACAAGAATTAGTGAAGCCTCGAGATTAGAGTAACCATAAAGCAGCATGAGTTTTTTTTTTGAGCTTGCAAATGGAGTAGGAACTATAACCATATCTCAATGAGAAATATCGAGTATAGCAAAAAAATCAACAATTATCGGGCACGACTCCTTATTACCAAAATAAAATACATGAACGTCTAGACCCCAAAGATGAGCAGTGGCTCTCAAAAGATACCAATCTACTCTCATGCTTCTCAAAGTGAAAAGTGCATCTAAGCAGAAGTTGACGAAGTACTTGTGTTCAACTACAAAGAACTCATTCATCCAAGATGAGAAAGAGTTGTTAAAGAAAAAGACCATGGACAATAGTGAAAAGAGCATGAAGATCTCTATACAACAGAAAACCAATGGAAGGGGTCCTCTATATTGGGAATGAGATGGGGGAACATAGGATCAATAGATTTTTCATGCCAAAATACACTTATTAAGTCATTATTTAACTCGAGGCATGCACCATACACAGTATTACAAACTTAAGAGACCAGGTCAAAAAGAAAGTATCATTTTGATATGCCAAGTAATAAAAAGAAAACAAACATCTATTCTAAGAGAAGAGTCGGTAATTTCTTGGGATCAGTAAAGTTGAAGTTGGAGGATGTTACTGAGTTTATTTTAAGAGAAGAGTCACCTAAAAGAAAAGTGGGTGAAGAGGCCGACATCAGGATCAATTGTAAATGCTGAAGGGAGAGGGAGAATTAACTACAGAAGACATCAGAAGGTTTAGAGAAATCACAGATCGACAATAAAAAATTTTGTGGTTGTTGGAACAGTGGTTAAAAAGGGGCACTTCAAGAAAGATTACAAGGCTCTGAGGAAGTAGCATGATAATACAAATCAAGGGGTAAGAATGCTATAATCTTACCGATGATGATGACACAGATGCTTTGATTTATGATAGGGACTCCCATAGTGAGTCTTGGATTGTAGACTCCAGAGCCTCATTTTACACTACCCCACGCACGAAAATTCTCAATAACTATGTGTAGGGGAAATTTGACAAAGTATATCTCGGGAATGATGAAACCTGTAACATCATTGGGAAGGAAGACATGCATATCACTCAGACAGACAGATCAATTCTAAACTAAAGGATATTAGATATGTACCTAATCTAACAAGAAATTTAATTTATGTTAGGTTTCAGAATCTGGGGTCGTGACATCTTCCACAGAAAATTCATGGAAGATGAGTTTCGGGTCATTGGTCTTAGCCCATGAAAAAAGGGAGGGAACTTTGTATGTGTCCTCGGGTTCCTATAGTAACAGATCAGTGGCATTAACTGGAGTTAATGCTGGTACTTGGCACAAATGGCTCGGTCACATGAGCAAAAAGGGGATGAAAGTGATGATCTCCAAAGAAAAATTATCGGGGTTGCAGTCAATGGACCTAGACTTCTATAAAGATTGTCTTCGAGAAGTAGAGAAAAGTCAATTTCACAAGGACAGCAATAACACTAAAAGTAGAACGAATGGAATTGTTTTATACGAATGTATGGGGGCAATCTCAAGTACTCTCTTTAAGAGGTTCTCATCATTTTGTCACATTTATTGATGATGCTATGAGAAAACTGTGTTTATTTTTGAAAAAATAAATTCGATGTTTTTGGGATATTCAAAAATTGAAAAGTCTTAGTTGAGAATAAAACATGGTTGAAGCTGATGTGTTTAAAACTAGATAATGACGGTGAGTACCGTAGTAGTGAGTTTGAGAACTATTGTGTGACTAATGAGATCAGGATTATGATTGTTCTGATGAAGCCAAGATAGAATGAGGTGACAGGATGTATGAATAGAATAATCATGGAGCATGCCAGGAGCATGAGGCTGCATGCCTGGTTGCCAAAACCGATCTATGTTGATGCTGTGAATACAACAGCTTATCTGATCAATAAGGGATCTTTAGTACCTTTGGATGGTGGACTACCAAAAGAAGTGTGGACATGAAAAGAGGTAACCTTATCCCATGTGCGTATTTTTTTTGCTGTATTTTCAATTATCATATAGAGTGTGATAAAAGAAGCAAGCTTAACACTAAGTCTAGGAAGTGCGTATTTGTTAGTAGTGGAACTGATAGCTACGGCTATAGACTTTGGGATTATAAAAATATGAAAAATGGTTAGACGCATTTATATTAAGTTCAACGAGTCAATTTTGTTAAAAAAATAGACACGGTCATAAAGAGGTAACTACAGATGGATCAAACTTTGTTGAGTTTAAAGGGATATCTGATAGAGTTTTGAAACCTTGGAATGGGAACATACAGTCAACTTCACAGATGGAGAAATAGACTGCTCTTCTTAGGAGATCCACCAGAGTTAGTAAACATATAATGTGATATTCACCATCTTTCAATTATTTGTTGCTAACAAATAGCCGTGAACTAGAATGTTTTGAAGAAGCATTGCAATTGATACTAGGGAAGAGTGGTAGCATGCTATGGATGATGAGATAGAGTCTCTATTATCAAATCGAACTTTGGGTTCTGTACAATTGCCGAAGGATCAGTCAACTCTATAGAACAAGTGTGTCTACAAACTGATTGAAGAGGCTGATGAAAGTAAAAGGTATGAGGCTCATCTAGTAGTCAAGGGGTTTTAGTAAAAGCCAGGGATATACTACATAGAGATTTTTTCACATGTTAAAATCTCAACCAGCAGATCAATTTTGAGCATTAGGGTAGTGGAGAATCTACACGAGGAGTAATTGGATGTCAAAACTGCTTATTTTTACGGAGATCTAGATGAGGACATCTATATGGTACAACTATATGAATATGCAGTGGACAGACATGAAAATCTCGTATGCAAACTCAAGAAGAGCTTATATAATTTCAAACAAACCCTGAGGTAGTGGTATAAAAGGTTTGACACTTTATGGTAAGTATAGATTTAATAGATGTCATGCAGAACACTGTTGTTATTTCAAGAAATTCACTACATCTTATCTTCTACTATTATTGTATGGAGATAACATACTAATTGCAGGGTCTAGTATAGATGAGATTGAGAATCTCAAGTCATAGTCGTCTAAGGAGTTTTTCATGAATGATTTAGGGACAGCTAAATAGACTCATGTCATGAAGATCAATTGGGACGAGTAACAGAATGCTGAAGCTCTCCCTAGCAATGTATGTTGAAAAGGTGCAAAAATAGTTCGACATGGATGGTGCTAACCAGTTAGTACACCTCTAGCAAGCCACTTCAGGATTTCAAAGAATCAGGACGCAGTCAGTGAAGTAAAGCAAAGCAGCATGGCCAAGGTATCTTATGCGTCAATCGTAGGTAGCCTGATATACGTCATGACATGCACGAGACCAGACATTTCCTATGCAATAGAGATGTGAGTAGGTTCATGTCCAATCTAGGTAAGGAGTATTGGGAAGCGATAAAGTGGATTCTAAGAGCATTGAAAACCAGTAAAATGGAATCTATGGTATCTTAGAGATACTACAGATTATGTATATGTTGGGATGGCTTAGAGACTCAACTATAAGGGTATATAGATTCAAACCTGACAGGTGACATGACAGTAGGAAAAGTACTATTGGGTATGTGTTTATTTTGGATAATGCAGCAGTTAGTCGGGTATCCAGATTGTTGAAGATTGTGACCATCTTTACCATAGATAGACAAAGTATGTAGTTGCCGTGGAGGCGTGCAAGGAGTTGATATGGATGAAGAGTTTCTTGATGGAGTGGGTAAGGAATAAGATAAATGTTAACTGTTTAGTGACAGTTTGAGTACTATACATCTGGCAAAGAACTTGGCATTCAATTCAAGAACTAGGTGTGGAGAATATTCACAGAAGTGAGAATCCTACATACATGTTCACTAAGGTGGTGACGATGGAGAAACTGAAGGCATGTTCTCTGCTTCGATAGGTTTGCAAGCTTAGAAGATGGGAAAAGGCTCATGTTGGTTTTCTTGTTCGATTTTTTGAGGTGACAGAGGTATCTGGGTATCAGAAGGCTTTGAGTGAATTTACTTCAAGTGGAATATTGTTAAAAGTGAAGAAGATCCACTAAGGACCCAAACAAATTTATCGGTCCTTAGATCAATCGATCGATTTGTCAAAATACTACAAATTGGTCAAGATGGATTGACGGACAGATCGATCAGGATTGATGATCGATCGATCAATATGAGAGACTGTTATGGGACAGTTTTATAAAACTCATTAGGGTTGCAGCCGTCGGCGTATCTTTTGTTGTTTTCTCTCAAAGCTTTTAGCTCTGTTCATTCTTCTTGTGCTCTTCTAAAGAACTAGTGAAAAAATGTGCGACCATGGACATATGCACGATTTTATCGAACCGCGTAAAATTTTTGTATCATGTTCTTGTGCTTGTTTCTTACTCGTTTCTTATAAAAATTTTGTGTCATTTTCTTTTACTTGTTTCTTACTCATTTCTTTCTAGTATGTGGTTGTGTGTGGTTCGTATTGGCTGTGAGTGCTGGCTTTTCCACATCCTTCTTCCATTTTTCTTTATTGACTTATAGTCTTAAAGTCATTTGATTTATTGCATTTTAGCTTAAAGTATTTGACTTTTTATTTTTTGACTTTAAACTACTCTTAATTTTTTTTTATTTGGCTTAATGTGACTTAAAAAAAACTGCCTTAAAGTCAAATTACCATAACTATATATTTCCCAATTCATGTGAAAAGTAACTCACGAAAAGAATAGTTTAAAAAAGCTCAAGACCCGGCCCGTTTAACCTCTTGGGATTTTCTCTTGTAATTCTAGAAAATAAAGTTACATGCAATACACCTATTTATTATGGCAGGCCAACTTTGGCTGTAAATAAATGAAATAGTTGCCTAATTCTTAGGGCATTTTTGTCCTTTTATATTTTGGACGAAAGCTAAAGTTTTCTCAGGCCACGCTTATTATTAATGTTAAATGACTCTACTAATGAGATTCTACAAATTAGTACAATTATAAGCTTTGTTTTTTAAAAAATAAATAAATAACAATAAATTTATTAATTGAATTAATTCAACCTATTCAACGTTTTGCATGATAAGATGTTGATCTCAAGTTTTCTGAAATACTGCCAAATTTGTTGTAAAAAACTAACGGCAGGTATGTAAATTAAGACCATAAATATGTGATGGAACTTATGGTTTTTTTAGGTTTTATTTTTTTGGCTGCCACTCCTCCTTTGAAGCAAAAGTTTAAAGTGGCAATTCTAAAGAAATATCATGGCATAAGGACAAGTTAATCTTATTCACACACAAAAAGTTTCTAAGCATAGTATTTTTTATTTTTTAAAATTACTATTAATGACGAAGTCTTAATAATTTTTTCCTCCAAGTCCTTGAGCAAGTCCCTCTATTGACGACCACTTGCTCATAACCCTCCTCAAACCTTCTTGTCGTCTCCCCGCACCCTTCGACCTTGCACCATGGTGACCACCCCGAGCTCTCTCTCTCTCTCTCCCTACTTAATTTCGCAATTAAGCTCCCTTTCCCTCTTTTGCTTCGACTGCATCAATGTCTACCCTCCTTTCCTCTCCCTCTTCCTCTCCCTCTCTCTCCCATATTTGAAAAAATCATAAGTTTAGATAAGTTCTATTTTATTATATATTTTGATTTTTATTGTTAGGTAATCAACTTTTGTTGCTTCTAAAAAGAATATGAATAAAATCTTGAGATATAATCACAAATTTCCAAACGCAAACTGAAACACATTTATGTACACAGAATAAATCACAATGATATACGTGATTCGGTATAACCAAGCTACGTCCACGGGTGATAGAGATAATCCATTATAATTGTAGAATGTACAATCATGAGATAAAAAATATCTTAATTACAACGTTCTCGACATTCGCAATCCGAGCCTTAAAACAAATTTCATACAGTCAAATTTGTAAAGATTTAATGGTAGGTATGCAAATTAAGATGTATATATGTGATGGAACTTACGGTATTTTTAGGAATTTGTTTGGCTGCCACTACTCCTTTGAAGTAAAAGTTTAAAGTGACACATTCTAAAGATATTTCATGGCATAAGGACAAGGTAATTTTATTCACACACTAAAAGTTTCTAAGCACATTATTTTTATATTGTAAAATTATTATTAATAACAAAGTCTTAATAATTTTTTCGTCCATGTCCTCCAGTGAGTCCCTTTATCGCCGACCACAGGCTCATAACCCTCCCCCAACCCTCTTAATGTATCCCTGCACCCTTTGACCTTGCACCATGGCAGCTACCCCGAGCTCTCTCTCTCTCTCCCTCTCCCTCCTTAATTTTGCAATTATGCCTTTCCCTCTTCTGCTTCAACCGTGTCAATATCTTCCCTCATCTCATCTTCTTCTTCTCCATCTCTCTCCCACATTTGAAAAATGTGAAATTTAATCACCAATTTTCTAACGCAAACTGAATCACATCCACACATACAGAGAAAATCACGCAATGATATATATATATTGTTTGGTACAACCTGCTTATATCCACGTGTGAGAGAGATAATCCAATATAACCGTAGAATGTACAATTATTATACTAAAAATATCCTACAACCCAACACCCACAGCATGAGCTTCAAAACAAATTTCGTTTCTCCACTCAAGGGTTATTCTCGTGCTCCTAATATTTTTTTCGTCTCTCCGTGCATATCTATCATTTGATTCAATTCTCCACAAAATCTACTAAAATGATAAGATCTATATTTATGGGCAAATCCTAAAATCTAGCCGCCATATAATTATAAAATCCTAAATTTTAACCGTTAAATAATTATAAAACCTTAATTATATGGATTCGCAAAATACAAGACAAACACCCAATATAAAAAGACTAAAAATACCCTTTTTAACCTTGCAAGAGTTAAATAATAATATTACTGTTAGGACTTTGAGTCCATTTAAATTTTGACAATTCTGTTTAATGTAAAATTCCTATGATTGAAGGAATTTAATTATTTTTTGTAATTTCGGATGTAAAATTCCTAATTTGTTTAGGAGTTATAGGATAATTAAAACTCCTGTTGGAGTTAAGAATCTCAAAGTATTTGCAGTTTCAATTGTATTAAAATTGTTGTGGTTGGATTAGACTATAATTTTTTAATTTCTTAATTTTTTAAAGAATTCTATTTAAGTTAGGAGACCTAATGTTGTTGGGAGTACTTTTTTGACTAGACGATTCCTTATAATATCAGAAGACAGAAGTACAATATCAGAAACTCAATGTACAAATATTTAAAGCATGATTCAGCAAAAAAAGTTTTAGTAGAATGCAATCTGCACTTGACAGTTTCAGTTTCACTAAAACTTGGACTGTTGAATTTTTTTGCTTATAAGGAGACGTACACTAGGCTCAAAAAATATACTTTGAAAACATTGTATCAGATCATTCAAGTTATATCTTTGAGTGTTTTTTGAGTTTCAAAAAGAACTAATAAAGTTCGTGTTCGATTTAGATAGATTTCGAAGTTTACCGGCAGTGAATTTTGTTAGTGTGAAAGTATCGAGGATTCGAAACTTGTGAAGCTTCAAAAATTCGTTGTTACGGTGATCGAGTGGAGAACGGTGTATGTAGATTCGACAAAATAGCTTAAGAAGCTTAGATTGAGGATTCAATCAAAATTTATAAGTGGGTGTCTTGTAACTGTTCGATTGTTTAGTACTTGATTACTTTGACTTGGATTAGTCCCATGATTTTTTACCAAAATTTTGATTTTTCACGAAAAAAATTGCAAGTGTCTTATTCGTGTGATTGGTTTAATTTTTTTAAGGGTAAATTACACTAATTTACCCTGAAGTTTCTAACAAAAATAGAAACTTCTCAGGTGGTTTTTAAAATATCACTAATATTTTCACATGTTTAGTTTTAATATCAAATTAACCCAACCGTTAAAATTTTTAACGAAAATCACCATTACCACCCAAAATCACCTTCAAAACCACCCCACACCACAAAATCACAGCCCCAAACCCACACCGCCGCCGACCGCCAACTCCTACACTGCTGCCACCGACAACCCCCACACCGAGAGAGAGAGAGAGAGACGTCGGGTCCGACAATGACCACCAACCCCTCACCGCCAATCCCTCACCGTCACCGTCGGATCCCTCACTGCCAACCCCTCACCGCCAGCGCCACCAACCCATCACCGGCACGAGCGAGAGAGCAGAGGGAGAGAGAAAGGGCATAGGGCAGAGAGCAGAGAAAGGGAGAGCAGAGAAAGAGGGACGGCAGTGGCAGCAGTGTGGGGGTCGGTGGTCGGCGGCAGTGTCAGTTTGGGGCCGTGGTTTTGGGGTGTTGGGGGTTTTGAGAGTAATTTTGGGGTGTTGGGTGATTTTGGAGTAGTGATGATGATTTTCGTTACAAAATTTAATATTTGAGTTAATTTGATATAAAAATTAAATTTGAGATGAAATTAGTAATATTTTAAAAATCATATCGGAAGTTTAGATTTTTGTCAAAAAATTTAGAAAAAAAT